>JBCEWC010002199.1:8403-35850 GCA_038996855.1 Solanum aculeatissimum
TTGCTTGCCTCTAGCCATATGTGTTGTCTTCCTATATTTACTTCATTATACATGAATTTGGCTCGTTAGTGAAAATTCTGACTCGATATTTGTCCTGACTTCTTCTTTCCTTCTTTTTTCTCAAGTACATTGCTTGCCTCTAGCCATATGTGTTGTCTTCTTATATTTACTTCATTATACGTGAATTTGGCTCATTAGTGAAAATTCTGACTCGTTATTTTCTTTTTGTCAAAGATTGTCCCATTGATTTTGAGAGGGAAAACTACACCATCATAACAAGCCAATGCAAAGGACCTCACTACAATTCAACAATATGTTGCAATGCCTTCAAGCAATTAGCATGCAAACATGCAGAAGCAATAAATAATGTGCAAAATGGATGTGCTACAACTATGTTTAATTACATTAATCTTTATGGTAAATATCCACCTGGCCTTTTTGCAAATATGTGTAAAGATGACAAAGAAGGTCTAAATTGCAAAGATATTATTCAAACACAAGCCAAAGCTGATGAACAAAAGAACCATTCTTCAAAAGGGACTCAAAGTTCAATAATTCCAATGGTGATAGCCACTTTTCTAATCATGTTAATGTTAAATATATGAATGATGGATGGATAACTCATGTTAATTTTCATTTTGGGTTCTTTTATGTAATACTTCTATATACTTTAATATAACATTATAATTCAGACCTGTAATAATTCTTTTATTAACGGGTGTGAGTGATTTTTGAACTTTTAACTTTGTTTGCGCTGTGGGCAAATTTCAAGTTTAGAAAGTTTTGAGCTTGAAATTTTGTCCATGGGGCAAGTCATTGGGTGTAGTTAATTTCCTATATTGGAAATTTTTTTATTGCTCTTGTGAAAGTTTTTTGTGAATTTTATTTTTTGGTTTTATTGTGAAAATAGAGGAGAAAGCGGTATAAAGTTTTTGAGATAATGACAATTTAAGGAATCAACTCAAATTTTAATCCAATTGTTCCACCCTTGAGATCATCACATATTTTTTCTGCTTCTTACTCAATATTTGTATTAGAGTCTGATTAATTTAAATTTATATTGATAAATATTACATTGAAAGATAAAACACTTCTTAACGAAGATAACTCCTAAGATCACATGTGCAAATGGATTCTAGCTTTATAAAATTATTTGAATTTGAATTATTTTATGAGAAAATTATGTCATTAATATGATTAATTATCAATTAAGTTAATGGAGAGATTGCTAATCCCTCTCAACTATGAATCAATGTTGAGTGGGATAGGGTTGACTAGATATCCATATAAATGCAATTGTAAATTTTTAAATAATTAAAACATTAATTTTATGTCATTTTTTGTGATGTAGTGTACTCTATCATCACAATTAGAATAAATAATTTATCATTTAGACATATAATCAGTAATAACAATAATATATTTAATGTAATTTGGCTAAGTTGAGTTCAAGAAAAACAGAATATACGTAAATTTTATTTCAATCTTAGAGGTAGAGAGTCTGTTTCTGATAACTCATTCGTTCAGAGAAAAATAATAGCAGTATATAGAAAGAAAATACGAAAATGAAGAAGTCAGGACGAAATACTATAAAAAATGTCAAATCATTCAGAACAGTAATAACAATAAAATAATATAATAATTGAAGTATAAAAAAAATATACAACAACAAAAATCGAATAACAAAAAACTATACGAAGTAATATTATAACTACTAATATAAAAAAAAATAAGCAAGACAACATGGCAATTACCTACGACATAATCAAACGATAGACATATATTATTATTTTTAATAAGGATGAGTTGATAATGTGAGAATAATCAAACTCCACTAATAAAGTTAGAAAAATAAGAAGAAATTAAATAACCCTTTTCTTTAGGTCCAAAATATTTTAAATCATAGATATTTATGTGGCGAGAAATAATTTCATTAAAGATAAAATAAATATTTTAAATTTAAATTATTATTAAATATAAAAATATATTATTTTTAAAAAAATTGACTAAAAAAAAGTAAATTATATAAATTGAAACAAATGAAGTAATTATTTATTATTATTTTTTAATAATTTTCATCTTATTTTATAAATTATATTCCCATTACAAAGCAAAAATAGGAGTAGAAAAAGATTAAAAAGTAATTGGAAAACAGATGAGAAAAGCATTATAAAGTTTGAGAAATTTTTTTGAGAATATGCAGAAAATATTCGTTTGGCAAGTTGTCAAATCGAGACGGATTCAATATTTAAATTTTATAAATTTAATTGATTATAAATATTAAACTTATTATTTTAAAAATAATAAACTAAAACTACACCTCTAATAAATTTCTATAATAAATATATTTAAATTAAAAAATATATTGAATTTATATGAACCTGATACTATAATACTATATCGCGCTTTTGTTATTAAAAAAAAATAATATTTGGTGACGTTGCTGCCATTTTGACTTTGAAAAACAAGTCACAATAATTTATTTATTTTTACATCAAATTCAACAAAATCTGCTATTTGCCTATTTTTTCTTCTAGTAATTAATCATGTCATTTATTTCAATTATTACAAAAAAGAAAAGTTAAATGTAAAGGTAAAGAAATGGTTTATTTACCCTTTGGTCAAGATTTCTAGATATTCATTCATGGTTAATAAAGGTGGGCATAAATATCAGAAAATTTAAAAATCGAATTAAATTAAACTAATTTGGTTCTTCAGTTTTGATTCTTTGATTTTTTTCCGTTTAGTATTGGTGTTGTTTTTTCAAAAGTTCAATTCGGTGTTCAATGTAGGAGTCTCGAAATTTCGGTGCACCGAATAACTGAATTTTTATTATATTTTAAAAAAAAATTATATATACATATAAATCAATTAGCTATTAAATCATTCATGAAACAAGTCAAAGTAGCACTAAATTTATAATTTATATAGTTAACTTGAAATATTATTTTTCAAGAGAAATTCAACCATATTTTTGTCGATTTATGTCATGTAAAGGATATTTTCGTGCTTGTTTTCCTCAAGTAATCGTTGGAGGCACAAATTCTTGACAAAGATAAATATAGTTTTTTAAGCACAATAAGTGTTCCATGAAAACACATTATTACTTAACATGATTTTAAGTTTTTAAGTGTCTTATACTTTGATTTTGTCCTCATTTTATTTTTCATTAGTTTGCACCTAAAAATCGTTTGAAAAACAACCAATAAAATTGAACTGAACCGATTCAAAACCAAAAATTGAAGAACCAAATCGAAAAATCGAACGCCCACCCCTAATGATTAACTATTATCAACGGATATATAATATTTTTCTGAACGGATCCTAAATAATGTGACTCTGAATTAATTGAACTCCAATACAGACATTAAATACGAAAGAAGATAATAATTAGAAAAACACGATTAACCAAAAGTATAAGAATATCATAAAATCCATCAGTGGCATGAGTGATCTAATGAGCATTAAAGTATAAACAAGGGTTATGATATGTGGTAACTATTCGTCTATTCTTAATCAGAGATTTCAAATTTGAATTTTTCAGAACATGAAGTTGTTGTTATTAGGGAAATCCTTACACTTTGATTTCAAATTCTTAATCACTAACCACCTCTGCCATCAGAAATATCTCCATTTCGAACCATTATTGTCAACTGCTATCGCACTAATCTCATTCATCATTATAATTATATCAATTGTCACTATCATCTATATCTCTGTAGCCATCGCCAACTTGCTACCACCATTAGAGTCAATTTCTACAATCAACAACTAGCACCATCGTGAACTGTCGATCACCATCATCACTGTTATCACCATCGCCACCTCTAGCACTATTATTAATGACTACCATCATCGTAGTCAATACCTCAATCATCATAACTAATGCTGCCACCAACTACCATAAAAACATTATCAACCACCATACATTATTCGATCACCACCACCAACTACTTCAATCTACTTCACCATCACAACTACCAACATCGTTATCACCATTATAATAATCATCACAATACCAATCACCTTTATTATTATAACTATAATCATCACTATCGTAACTACAAACTATCTCTACCATAACTAACAATTATAAGTTTTTTATTTTGTTAATCAAATAATTATAAGTGTTTTTCAAATTAACTAACTAAAGTGTAATTATTATTCTCCAAATGCACTTTTTCATCTAACAAAAAATAACTTTTTAAAATAAGTTTATTTTAAAATTTGGCTAAACAAAATTTAAGTTTCATTGAATAAAATTATTAATAAATACCAAAAAACACTCTTCAATCTTAATAGTTCAATTAATTAACTAATTAAATTAGAGAATTGAATTTGAAGGACAACTCGTTTCCCATTTTACCCTCGCCTACCCCCTAATTACATTTAAAAAAAATAAATAGCACTTTCAAACCAAAATCATCAATTGGCTAATTGAGTTTTATATACAGAGAACCCATAAAAACAACAATTAAGCAAACCCAAAAAAAAAAAAGAGAAGAAGAAGAAGATGATCTGCCAAAATTTCATGCCTTTTTTTTGTAAACTCAAGCAATTTTTCTTCGCAAATTTATCTGTGAGCAGTAATCAGCGTCTCAATAAATTTCAATCCGTCAAATTTTGGAGCAAATTTATCTGAAGATTTTGATTCTGACGATTTCCTCGATGAACTTTCATTCTCCTCCTTCTTCTTCTTCAAACTATCATCCTGTAAAAAAAAATCCAAAAAAAAAAACGAAATTAAAATTATTCATCTGTAAAACGAAAATAGATCAAAATCTCAAATTTTCACAATCATAAACTGTTTCCACTGACTTAAAAATTCTAGATCTGTTTCGAATTTCACTAGAGGAAAACAGCAAACAAAAAATTACCTGATGATGAGAAATTCGAACTTTAGGTGAATAAATAGCAGTTGCAGAAGCTGCAGTTGTTAAGGAGGCTACAAAGACGGCTGATTTCTTCATTTTTTTCTTCGTCGGAGAGATTTTCCGGCGAGGAATTTTTTATTTATTTTTGTGTTGAATATTGAAGGAGGGAAATAATTGGAGTAATTTATAGGCTAAATATGTGGGACCCATGACACGCTGGCAGTATTCACGTTTTTGTACGCGGCAACTATTATTGTGTTTCTTACGAGTTAAAATGGATCGAATTGATTAAAAAGGTAAATTATTTACTCATTTAAAAGTTATCTCGATTGAATTTAAGGAGGTTGGATGGATCGAGTTGATAAATGAGTGAGTCATTTGTCTATCTAAAAGTTACTTTAAGTGAATTTAAGCAGGTTAGAATGGATCGAGCTGATAAAAAGACAAGCTAGTCGCTCATCGAGAAATTAGTTTAACTGAATTTAAATATATCAGAATGGATCGAGTTGATGAAAGGGTGAGTCGTTCACCTATCCAAAAGTTACGTTAACTGAATTTAAGCATATCAAAATGGACCGAGTTGATAAAAGGACAAGTCATTCACATATTCAAAAGTTACTTTAACTGAATTTTAAGTAGATCAAAATGGTTCGAGTTGATAAAAACACGAGCCATTGATCCATTCAAAAGTTAGTTAAAATTGAATTTAAGCATATCAAAATGGATCGAGTTGATAAAAGGATGTGTCATTCACCTATCAAAAAGCTACTTCAATTGAATTTAAGTAGGTCAAAATGGATCGAGTTGATGAAAAGATGAGGTATTCACCTATCCAAAAGTTACTTTAACTGATTTTAAGTAGATCAAAATGGATCGAGTTGATAAAAGGGTGAGTCATCCACTCATCCAAAAGTTACTTTAACTGAATTTAAGTAGATCAAAATGAATTGAACTGATAAAAAAAGGTAAGCCATTAGCCAATTCAAAAGTTACTTTAACTAATTTAAACAGGTCAAAATGGATCGAGTTGATAAAAGAATGAGTCATCCACTCATTCAAAAGTTATTATAACTGAAGTTAAGTAGATCAAAATGAATCGAGCTGATAAAAAAGGCAAGTCATTCACTCATTCAAAAATTACTTTAACTGAATTTGAGCATATCAAAATGGATCGAGTTGCTAAAAAAAGGTAAGTCATTCACCCATTCAAACATTACTTTAATGAGTTGAAATATCTCGAACTACTAAATAAACAAATAAATTATAATTTCATAAGCTAATTTTACCACTCGAAAATTCGAACATCATGATAGGTTGATATTTTTAGGGAAAAAAAGAAATTGCACACGTGTATGGATGTAATTTGTCCACGACATTTTTGCAGTGTTTCACATGTTGAGTCTATGATTTTGTGGAAAATTGTTCATTTTGAGTGAAACAACATTCAAGTTGAAAACGACTAATAACAAGTTGACTTATAATTAAAATAGAAGAAAAAAAATTGCAAGGTATATTTTATTTGACCTTAATTTTGGCAATTTAAATCAAGAGGAGTTAAACTGATCAAACAGGTAACAGATTGACATGTCTGCTTGATCAATTTCAGGCACATCTATAATTTTTTATGAATTTTTTGTTTTAGTTTACTTGTCTTATTTTTAGTGATTTATCTATTTAAAAATTATGTAAAAAATACTACTAATCATGATAATTGACAAATTAAAAAGTTTTAAAAACATATTACATAAAAGTATAAAAAAAAATACTATCAATCATGATATTTGACAACTTTAATTTTTTTAAAAACAAATAAAGAATTCAATTGATTATTGAAATTAATTTATCGATGTCGCATAAAAAAGAACAAAAGAAATAATATGTATTATTTATTAGGAAACTACGTAAAAATTACCATAAATCTAGATAATTAACAATAGTAATATAGTTATATATGAAAATTAAACAAAAAATACTATAAATCACAAGAATTAATAACTTAAAATATTTAATTAAAAATTTAATCGACTTTTTAAATTATATCTATATCATATAAATTGAGATACAAAAATAATAAATTTTCTCATGTCTAGTAAATAATAAATAGAGAAAATATATCATAATGTTGGCAATTTCCTTTCACATCATGAAACATGTTTTGCTTGTCCTTTTTTAACACAACACCGACTTGCATGTGATCTTGTCAATTTGAATTTTTTTGTAATGATTAAGAGTCTGTTTGGCTTAGCTTAAAAGTCGGTCAAATTAATTTTTAAGCTATTTTTAACTTTAAAAAATATTTGATAAATTTTAAAGTAGTTTAAAAAAAAAATTAAAAATTACTTAAAATAAGTCAAAAGTTAAAAGCTCTCTCCCCTCAATTTTTTATTTTACAGTTTATAAGTTGTTCTACTTTGACCGACAACATTACTTTATCACCCTAAATATTTTTTTATATTACCCTCCATTACCACACTTTATTATCCATCGTTGTTCTCTTTCAATGCAAATATATATATATATATATTTTTTTCTTTCATTATTCTTTTTATAAATAATTTATCATAGCAGAAAAATATTAATACGATATACAATAACTATTACTTATAAACAAAATTAAAACGACTATCCAAATTATATATTTTAAAAATTAAAAATAAATTGTGTATATAAAATTTACATAAATAATAAGTTTATATTAATATTGAATTAAAATATTAATTTATTTTACTTTATTTTATTTTTTAGACAGAAAAATCTTAAAGTAATCAGTTTTTATAATGTTAATAACTTGAAGGGTATTTTAAAAGTTTTTAATTAAAACAACACTTATGTACCAAACACATCAACAACTTTTTTTTTCAATTACAACACTTTTATCCAAACGCATAATTGCTTATTTTTCAAATAAATTTCAGCACTTTAAAAAATGCTTCCAAAGTACTTTTTAAAAGCTATTTTTTTCAGCTAAGCCAAACGGGTTCTAAGTGTAATGTTTAAGTACTTCTAATTAAGCTCTACTTAATTATAAGAAAAATGCTAACATTAAATATTAGTATATTATGTTAATAAATTGGTCGATAAAGTACGTGTATTAACCACTAAAGAATGTGGTGCAGCGGATGAGTCTACTCATCTCTTAACCAAAGGTCTCGAGTTCGAGTTCGAGTCCTATGAATGAAAAAATTCTTGATAGGGAGTGTTTCCCTCCCAGTTGGGGTCCCATGCGGTACAAATTCGGATATAGTCATTGAATGGGAAACCAGAAAAAAAAGTATGCGTATTAAACTTACATGGCCTATCTTGCTAATTAAGGAATTGGGAAAGCGAATTGATAATCTTGTTTATGACCTAAAGATTAAAGGTTTAAATTGTAGTTTTGTATAATTTATGGAATATTGTTTATCGAAATATATAAAAAGATGATCTCAATCCTTCTACAAAATGAGATTATTATTGTTTGCAAATTCGCCCAACATAAGTTTGAACAATATTTATCTCGTTCGATATAAATTGTGTATGATGTTGTGTGGTATTTTGATGACCTATTTCACTCTTCATAAGTTTAGAAAATTATAAATTTAAAGGACAAAAATTAAACACTAACCTCTAAAATTAAAATATTTGTGTGAATGACCTTGAGGAGAAAATAGGACCTACTAGTCTTAGACATGATCCCTCTTGGCATGAGTCCTAAACTTAATGGACCACCAATTGAAATAAACTACATAGGAATAAAGTACAATTTTTTATTATTATAAATCGAAACACTACAACAGATAGTGAATACCAGATGAGAAATTAAAAAAAAAAATCTCAAAACATGATCCCTCTTGTCTCGATATATATATAATTTTAATTTCAAAAAGTTAAAATTAATTAGGACATGAAGATAATATTTCTTTTTTTGGTCGGCCAAATTTACAAAGAGTTGACAAAGAAATCTAAAAGTTATTGTAGCCATAGAGTTGGAGTAGTCAAGGGTCCCCATGTAAAAGGAAGGGGGAAAAAAGACGGATTAATTTGAATTTGCATCATACAAAGTTTATTTAAAAGATTTTAGTAATTTTTAATTTAAAAAAATATATTTTTAAAATTTGAATTTGAAAACTTTGATTAATAATGGAGAAAGCGCACTATTTTGTCGCGTATTTCTCGGTATTTTGATATTGAAAAGTGGGATCCACATCTGATCGTAATGATTTTTGGTGGGAATTTTGACTATACCTTTGAGTTTGAAATGCCGTTTTCAATCAGATTTCATATATGGTTTATATTTTTCCAACTCCAGATGAGGTTGGAGCATCGAAATTAAGTTTGAGCAATTGCTGAAAATCAAAGGCGACGAATGACATGGTCCAGCGAGGAATTTATATACCTTTTATAGACTATATTAGTAACAATATAAACAATTTTTAATACTATTAAATCACTTAAAATAGGGATGATAACATTTTTAGTCCCTTTGGTCTTATTAATTTTAGTCTAAGCGAATTTAATTTTGGATTAGTTGTGCATTTTTCATCCTTCTACTTGCAACTCCTTCAAAATTGACCATTTGTAATGTTAAGTATTATTATATACAAAAATAATTGTAATAAATAAATTTAGAAATCTAAAAAAAAGACAAAAACTACTATACGACAGGTTAAAATATACTTATCACCAAAGAATGTAGTGCAGTGAATGAGGTTGCTCCTCTCTTAACCACAGGTCTCGAGTTCGAACCTTGAGCATGAAAAAATCCTTGATAGAAATCGTTTTTCCCAAATGGGTCCTACTATAGATTTTTTTCTTTCGACCATATTTTGATTGTTAATACGATATATAAGGACCGCTACTATAAAGAGTATTACACCCCTTGATCGTGAAATATCGATTGCTTAAAAAAAGATGATAGAGAATCCATTGAGAAGTTTATTTGTAAAGGTAATAAGAGGCGTTTTTCCTACAGATTAGCCGGGCTCCAATGTAGCTAGTAGACATCAGATAACAAAAAATAAAAACACTTATGTGTAAAATAATTTAGCACTAATTCGATTTACATAAATAGGAGCCTCGAAGTAACTGGTAAATAGCCTCTAACAAAAATATAAGATAAAATTACGTACGATTCATTTCAGAGTGTTGGATAGGGTTTTTATTATTTTTATTATGACTTATTAATTAACAATATTTATTTTATGTGATTTTATTATTATTTTTATTTAATATTTAGTACAGTATGATCACTTATCTCACATTTTATATTATCTTTTTAAGAACTTTTTTTTTAAAAATGTAACATATGAGATTTTAATTTTAAAAATAAGATAGACTATCGGCTATAGTAGACAAGATTATTTGATGGTGTATAATTTTTTGAGACAATTACATATATATATATATATACAATAAAAAAGTTTGTTTACATAAAATATAACTCACTTTTCATTTACATAAAAAATAGTCCATGAAGGTCATGAACTCAACATATCTCAAATAAGTCCAAGACCATAAACATAGACTCTTTTTGGGTTATGTTCACAAATACCCATTTTAGGGGATGATCTTGATAAAATGCCCCTAATAAGGGTGGTTTTGCAAAAATACCCTCCGTTCTTTTAAAAATATATTTTTGGACAAAATTGCCCCTCAACTATAAGGTCCCATTATTTTACGTCAGACCTGCCTTATGGGCAAGAATTTCGTTATTTCTTTCTTTTTCTCTTTTATTTTTTTCTTATGTTTATTTTTTCTTTTTTTTTTTTTAATTATGAAACTATAAATAATATTTATTTTATATATTCTATATTTATTTTAAATAAAATGATTTCTAAATTCAAGCCAAGATTCAAGATAAATTTTTTTTCATATTTATTATTTTAAATATATGAGGTTTGAAATTTTACGAGATACTTTATAACTCTTATTTTAGAGGCAATATTTGACATAAATTTTTTTAAAGAATAAGTTACGTCTCATGGCAGTGGCGCACACAGGATTTTTTGCACAAATCAGCCCAAAGATTTAAATTTTTATCCTTTTTTTTTCTTTTTTTTTTGCTGCGTTCTTTTCTTTTTTTTTAATAAAAAATATTTTATTATTATTTTGCTATGATTTTTCATATAAAAAATATATTTTCTCAAAAATAAATATTTTTCATGTATTTTTTGGGAAATATGATTTTTTATTAAAAATTATTTTATTTTTATTTTGTTATGGTTTTTTATATATATAAAAAGAAATAATTTCAAATAAAATTTTTTCATTTATTTTTTTCACGTATCGATTCAGTATACAAGTGTATAAACATATATCCATATTGTATAAGTAGTTATGTAATGTATTGACATTGGATAAATTATGTATAAAAAAATTATTTTATTTTTATTTTGTTGTGGCTTTTTATATAAAAAAAAAGAAAAAAATTCTATTTAAAAAAAAAAAGTTTTCATGTATTTTTTGGGTAACATTTTTCAAAATTTTTTATTTTATTTCTATTTTGCTATGGCTTTATATATTAAAGAATAAATTTCAAATAATTTTTTTTTCCATTTATTCTTTGCATGTATCGATTTTGTATACAAGTGTATAACGTATATCAATATTGTATAGATAGTTACGTAATAAAGCAACATTGTATAAATTATGTATAAGCATGTATCAATTTTGTATGAATAATATTTAATTATGTATCGATATTGTATAAATTGTATACAAATGTGTGTCAATATTATATAAATGTATATGCAATGTATCAACATTATATAAATAGTGCATAATTGTGTATCAATATTGTATAAATAATTATGTAATGTATCGATATCAACATTTATTTGACTATCATGCATTCCCCATCTTAATAAATAAAAAATAAACAAGACATAATAAAATGACACAAATATTCATTATTTGACTATCATGCATTCCCACCTTGATAAAATAAAAGAATAAACAAGAAATAATAAAATGACAAAAAAATCACAAAAGAAGTGAAATAGTTTTTAAATTTTTTTTTAGAAAAAGCTTTTTTAAAAAGTGTAAATTAAAAAATTTATAAAATAATTACATTTTTAAAAAAATAGTTTAATATAACACAACTAAAAAAAGATATTTATTTAAAAAATCAGAAAGAAAAAAGAGGAAAGAAAAAAAAAACAAAAAAAAAGGGTTGAATGACCTGCTTTCAAAAAGTAAAAAAAAACACAAGAAAAAAGAAAGAAAGAAAGAGAGGGGCCGAATGTCAGTGAAAAAGAAAAGAAAAAAAAATAGTCAAAAGGGTTATTTTAAATAGTTAATTAAACTTGGGCTAAAAAAAATGTATACAAAAGTTATAAGTTGTTAGCTCATATAATTTTTCCTAATTTTTTTTATAACAACAATATATATAACTTAATCGATCTTATTATTTATGCTTATATTTTTCCTTCCTTACTATACATACTAGTTTGTCTGCATGTGTATTGTACGTGTATTCTGTATCACGTAAAATATGATTTTGCCAAACTATATCAATATTATGATAACAAAAGTTTAAGTGAAAAACTAAAAAAATGAAAGAATAAAGATGATCAATATAAATCACAAGTATCGTGATTTATTTGTAAAGTTCAAGATATTCGATTATTATCAAAATCTATGAAGATAAACAATTGATATTTACTTAGATACAATCCATTAGAGATTATTGGGCCCAATGCTTCAAAAATCATCACCATCAATATAAATATACAAGAATTTGAAATTTTCTATCCGCTTAAATTGATTCACTAAGACAGATTATCAATTTATTATTGATAACTTTAAGCATGCCTTACAGATTAAAAATTAATTTTTTATACAATTCTTTTTTTAGTTATTATATTATATTTTTCGAAAATCAATCTAACTAATTTTAAAATTATATTATTTGACTCTTAAAAAAAACGCAGAGGAGCATTAGTTAATCCATCATATCCCCAAACCCATGATTTTCACGTTTAAATAAAAGGTGTCGGTTGGAAAAAATAAATAAATATGTTAATTTGACTTTTGATTAAAAGTTCAAATAATGATTAAAAGTTAATTTAACAAATAAAATATCACATAAAAGTTTGGCATTTGAATAACTAAATCAATTAAAAGTTGTAGATGGTAAGATTATTAACAAAATATTCTCAACATTTTGAAATTATGTAATTTTAGTTGAAAAAAAATTCTCTCCGTAAAAATTTAACTGTTTTTTAATAAATATTCGATTCAAATATTGTATTATCTATTGTTATTTCTAATTTCTAATTAGCAAAACAAGTTTTCATTAAAAAAAAAAAAACTTAGCTATGACTAATTAAGCAATGAAATAACAAAAACACCTCTAACGTTAATCTTTTGGCTAAAAAATATCTTTGACATCAATTTTTTAGCTTGAAAATATTTCTAACGTCAATCTTTTGGCTAAAAAATATTCCTGACATCAGTCTTTTGACTAAAAAATATCTTTATTTCTAACAACTCATTAAACACAATATTACACCAAATTTCGTTATTTAATGACATTTTAGATCTTATTCGTTAAAATAATTTGAAATAACTTAATATATAATCTCATATGATTAGTACAAGGGTATTTTAAAGTCGAAATATGGATAAAAAATAATTTTATATCAATTTAAATAGTTAAAGCGTAATTTCAACCCTTTTTCTTATTTTAATATTAATATTATTTACGTCATTTAAAACGTAAAGCACATGTCCAAAAATTAGTACAAATCCCGACGAGCCTTCCTTGTTGCCGTCGATCTGACGAAACCACGTTTTCCGATACTTTCCCCTTTCTCTCTCTAAAAACAAGATAATCCATTCTCCGGTTTCTCTCTCTACCTATATATATATACACACACAAAAACCCTAGGTGAGTTTGATCAGTAAAGTGAAAACCCTAGTTTTGTTTTTTTGATCCGTGAAGTATGGCGTCTGGATCGTCTGGTAGACCGAGTAATTCTTCGGGTTCGAAGGGTTTTGATTTTGTGTCTGATGATGTTCTCTTTTCATATGAAGATTACCCACATC
The DNA here is from genome assembly GCA_038996855.1 of Solanum aculeatissimum. Classification (NCBI taxonomy): domain Eukaryota; kingdom Viridiplantae; phylum Streptophyta; class Magnoliopsida; order Solanales; family Solanaceae; genus Solanum; species Solanum aculeatissimum. The sequence goes on from JBCEWC010002199.1 coordinate 22,305, forward strand.
AAGATGCCTCTAATGGAACTCATTCTGATTCTGTGATTGCTACAAATTCTACTAAGGTAACTATGTTTGTTTTTTTTTTGAAAAATATTGAATATTACAAGATGGGGAATTGAACTCCTAATGATGAGTAGTTAATTGACTGAGTTATTAAGATTAAATTATTGTATGGTGGAAGTGTTGTTTTTGCTAGAGACTCATTAAGGGTTTTGGAAGTTATTGAGGTAAAAGCTTGAGAATTTGCTGATGGGTATTGCTGAAAATTGTTGATTTTGGATTTTGTTTTACGGATAATTGTGGTGTGCTGCTAGCTTGCTCGCGCCTCAATGGGTTGCCATTCCATTGGTGGCAGAGCTAGTATTTTGATTAAGGGGTTTAAAATATGTAGAGGTAATTAGATGAACTGGTTGAAGTTTGTAGATAAAAGATTAATTTGATCAATTATAAATAATGTAATTTTCTGTAGAAGGAGCTTTAGATGCTCAAGCTGGCTCCGCCCCTGGCTACCGTTCAGTAATTTAAAAAAATTCAGTTAATATGTATAGTTGATTTATCAAAAACCTAGAAAGTTGTGTTTTTTAGAATTCAGAACTCATGAACTCAAAATCTTAGCGCTGCAATTTGCTAGATATTGAGTAGTCTACCAATGGTTTACTATGTACTAGCAGCTGAACTGATCAGTTTAGTGATAATGATACATATATTCACCTATATGATAATTATGCTGATGCAATCTGTTTTAACATTCTGAGTGTGGATTTTCAAAGTCATCAAAGGTTAAAGAGTTGGTTCACTTGGCTTCACATAAGTTTCTGTGGTGCTTAATTATGTAGTTCGGTTTTTTAGTTGGGGGTGGGGAGGGGAGGGGAGGCGTAAGATATTCGTATATCTTCACTCATTTAGAGCTTCTAACAGGAGTTATGAATCATTGGTGTAACTTAAAACTAATGATGACGGAGCTCCTATACCGTGTCTTCTTTTTTCATACTAAGCTCCTTTATCTTTATGTCTGCCTCTCGTTTTGCAAATGAATAAGCTGAAGACATGAGACCACAAAAACAGGTTAGCTAAAGTTTGACCTGGAAGAATACAAGAGAAAATGCTGGCTCAAGTCAATCTGCATGTAGAACAAAAAGGAAATCATGTTTCACACAGTATCCTCAATAGCTCTGGGTTTGCATCTTGATTCTAGATTTGGTGTATACCTTTTGGAAAATGTTTGGAGTCATAGTTTTGATGTAGCTCATTGATAATAATTATAAAAGACTAGCAGATTTTTAGGAGTCATAGACAAGAGTTAGAATCAGTTTTGTGATATTAAGAATCTTATTACTCTAGACTGTCCACAGTCATGTTAAGTCTTCTTCAGATTTTTTTTTAATTTTGTGGCTGGCTCCCGGGTCTTAAATTTTATCATGTAATAGAGCTAGCATATCTACTTTTGTACTCTTTGCGTCTTCTTGATGCCGGTAATGAAACGACTTCTGTAAAAAAAAATAAAAAATCTTACCACAGTGCTTTTTAGATCTTTGTAGGAAGACTTCTTCTTTCTATTTCATTATATTCACTCTTTTTTATGTACTCAACTGTTATTTTACTTCTTTCTCAATTATGCTCTTGTATTGAGCAGGAGTTCCACAAAAACAGAATGACGAGGTCGTCAATGTTTCCCACTTCGACATATAGCCCACCAGAAGAATCCTCCTTCAATCAAGATATGATATCTACTGTTGACAAGACCATAAAAAAATATACGGACAATGTCATGAGATTTCTAGAGGGAATCAGTTCACGCTTGTCGCAGTTGGAATTGTACTGTTACAACCTTGATAAGTCCATTGGAGAAATGCGGTCTGATTTGGTTCGGGATCATGGTGAGGCAGATTTGAAACTGAAGGCTCTTGAGAAGCATGTTCAAGAGGTTTGTTTACTGATCTCTTTGCACTTGCATGCATATAAAGGTTCTGTTTGGCAAGTTACTTCTACTGTTCAACAGCTAAATGCTGTGCTTTTAGATATACCCCTTACACAAGTTAAATGTTATTCACTTATCAATGGTATGTGCTAAAATAAGGTCTGCTTTGAAATTATGGGTTGTACTTCTTACATATAATGTTTTCACATGGTATATAATATGTTGGATAATCCTATTCTTGTAACCCCTCCTCCTTTTTCATATAGATGATCTGTCTTCTATACTCTCAAGTCTCACCATCCCAAGCCCTATAAAGTAGGATAGTCCTAGCATGTTAACTTATAATGTGATAGATTTTTTGATTATCTATTATGTTTGACGAAGTTTTAGGTAAAAATTAAAATCCATGCAAAGATATCTCTCCCACAACTGATGACACTAGAAACTTATTACTCCCTCATTCGCAAGTTTTGTTTTTTTACTTGCAATAACTGCTTCATGTCTGTTCAAATATTTGTGGAACATATTTTGCTGTGACTAGAGAAGTATGTATGGTTTAGTACACTTGAGAAGTTTTCAGCGCTAACAGGTTACCTGGTCTTAGAGAATTTCTTACTCTATTTCAGTTGCACATGGACAATTGGCAAAGTTCACCTCGTCAGATCAAGTTAGACCCTATTTTAAGTGGGAGTTCATGTGTGATTAGAACTAACACCACAATATTGTAGAGGTGCCAATCATATGGATTCACTGGCATAGTTTGCGTCCCTCTTTCCCTGTAAAAACACACATCTTTGTGTTTGTTTGTGTTGGAATTTTAGATACTCTTATTGACATTCTAGCTTTCTAATGCTCCTAGGCAATATGTATGAATTTGTTCTTGTCCAATTTTAAGTTGCTCTCCAGAATTTTTCCTTCACAGTTTTTCCAACTTTAATAGCTATTCAATGAGTAATTTCTTTTCTTTTATTCCTGCAGGTCCACAGATCTGTACAGATTCTGAGAGATAAGCAAGAACTTGCTGAAACTCAGAAAGAGCTGGCTAAGCTTCAGTTTGCACAGAAAGAACCAGCTTCAGCCAGCAATTCTCCGCAGAATGAGGACAGAAATGTTCAACCCGTGTCTGATTCCAATAAAGGTGATAACTCAAATGATGTGCATGGACAACAACTGGCACTTGCTTTGCCCCATCAAGTAGCACCCCCAGCTCCTCTTACTAACCGACCCGTCGAGCAGCCACAACAAGCACCTCCGCCACCAATTCCATCTCAAAGTATAACGCTATCGCAAGGCTACTATTTACCCCCGGCACAGATGTCAAATCCACCAGCTCCAACTCTCTTGTCCCATGGGCAATATCTGTCAACTGACCCCCAGTATCAAACTTCTCAAATGCAAGATCTTTCTAGAGTACCACCCCAACCAGCAGCAGCTCAGGGTAATCAGACCCAACAAATCCAGTCAATGCCCCAATATCAGCAGCAATGGGGGCAACAGGTACCTCAGCAGGTTCAAGCATCCCAACAGGTTCAACAGCATCAGCTTCCAACTGTGCAACAGCAAGCTAGACCCTCATCACCTGCTGTTTATCCCTCTTATCCACCCAGCCAACCGAATCCTTCTCCTGAACCAGTCCCTAATAGCATGCCAATGCAAGTGTCATTTTCTGCGATCCCTCAATCAGTTGCAAGTCGTCCAGAGGCGATGTCCTATGGTTATGATAGGTCTGGCAGGCCGCTTCAGTCACAACCCCCAACCCAGCATCTCAAACCTTCGTTTGGTGCTCCCGGGGATGGGTATGCAGCTAGTGGACCTCATCCATCTCTTTCTACTGGAAATGCATATTTGATGTACGATGGTGAAGGCACAAGGGGACATCCTCAACAACCACCAAATTTCCCACAAAGTGGTTACCCTCCCTCCAGCTTCCCTCCCCAGAATGTGCAGTCCTCCCCAAGCCCCAATCTTATGGTTCGTCCGCCTCAATTGATGCGAACTCATCCTTACAATGAATTAATTGAGAAGCTGGCAAGCATGGGCTACCGGGGTGATCACGTTGTTAATGTTATCCAAAGGCTCGAGGAGAGTGGCCAGACAGTTGATTTCAATACTGTGCTTGATAGGCTGAATGGACATTCTTCTGGTGGTCCTCAGAGAGGATGGTCGGGTTAGGTCATCATCCCAACTTTTCTAATTATGTTGTCATGTGTGGTTGCGTGAAATATGGAAAAAATGGAAGTACAATTTGACTCGAAAACTATCTATTTTGCAGAATAAGGGTCATATAAGTAGGCAGCTGACGATGGTGTATGCAACACTATCATGCTGTGTATTGTATATTTGCCATGTCTTACTTCTGAAGTTTTATTAGTTGTAAGGCAACATGTTTTCAATATTGTAATGTAGGAGAATTGATGAAATACCTCTTTTTAAGATTGAACATCATCTCTCATTCTTGTCCTTTGATGTTTTTCACCATGGAAATTTTTTGTCTGATTTGGCTACGCGGTGGAAGCTATGCTTACGCAATATATTTGTATATTTTTAACTGCATAACATGTGTATAAGCTCGTAATGAAGGACGCCATCATGCTCAAGAAGGTAAGAACTAAGAAGCACTATTTTCCAGTGCTCCACTTTATTCTTTAGTATTATTGAATTGTGTAGATTATCTCTATTGCTGCTAAAGCTGTTAGAAAAAGCAACTTGTATATGGGGAATAAAATCTCAAGGGCATCTGAGTCTATAACATTCAGATGCCCTTAAGAATTGATAACTTATCTGTGCATTAAGCTCCTGCTATAAAACAGGTTTTTCGAAGGACATGATCACTATGTATCTATGGTTCACATTATTTCCCTGTATTTTTACAAGAGATTGTTTGACAACTTAGATCCCTGTATTTCTTCTAGTAACACATTGACAACTCTTACTGTTATGCCACTCTTGGGGGTCGTTTGGTTTGAAACAAGTTATGATGGGATAAGTTATGATGAGATAAATTATGTTGAGATTAGTAATAATGGGATAAGTTATACTGAGATTATTTTTTATTGGGTGTTTGGTTTATTTCATAAACTTTGAGAATATGTTGTTTGTTTACAAAAATACCTTTCATTTTATTAGTTTTTGTCTGTATTTTCTTTGCTAGCTTTAGTTAATTCAATATTTATTTTTAAAACAAATTTTTCATTTTATTTAGCTTGAATATTTTTATGTGTGCATTTCCATGATAATACCGTATACATTTAAAATAAAACTTTCTTCTTATTTAATTTAGAAATATAACTTCTATTTTTAAGTTTGTTAAAGTAAAAAAGGATCTGTGAAAAATCAAAATATAAAAAAAAAAGATTTTTTTAATAGAAAAATATGAAAAAGTATTATAAAAATAAATAGCAAAAGTTGTGAATGTTATTATATATTGTATTAAAAATAATATAAATATACATAAATATACAAAATGAGATATAAAAAAGGTTTAAAAGGATAAATTTGTCATTTATCCTTATTACCTCGGGATTAGTATACCCCCCAAGAAAAAGGATAACTTACTCTGGTACTATTTATTAGTCATAGATAAGTTATTCTGGATTTGCCAACCAAACATCAATTTAAAGACCACTACATATTTATCTCGGAAGTATTTCTAATTTTCCTTCGCACCAAACGACCCTTTACTCTTTGTTTGGTGTCACAAGGATATAGTTGCCTAATTAAATTAATATTTAGAAGATTTGGCATCTGGTGCCTATCAAAGGATCAACTTGGTGGACACCAAATTGCTTTTAGGCAAGAAATCTTTTCATTTTTTTTTCTATTCCTCTTTTCAAACAGAACAAAATATTGTTCTTTAAATTAATATAAACTTTATATAAGATATCATCGTCAAAAACATATCTAAAGTATCGCTTTTTTGTGAGTTTTTTATTTGCACTACTATGTATTTGTCATTTTCTATTTGAATTATCACCAGTTATTAACAAAAATGTGCATCGACTAGTATCTGATGATGGCGAACACTTTTTTTACGAGTTTCTTAACCGAACTATTAGGTAATTGCGTTTTCTATCTGAACTTTCACCAACTCTTTATCAAAATAAGCCTCAAAATTAAGTAATTAACGCCTCACTTGCAACGTGAATGAAATTTTATAGGCAAATCAAGTTGTCAAGACGCCTTTTTGGGCGATGTTACTCAATCACTTGGTGTAGTCAATTTCGAGGTGTGTCTTGATAAATAGTTGGTGATAATATAAGTAGAAAACACAAAACACCTGATACCAGAGATATAAAACTCACAAAACAGTGATACTTCAGATACGTCTCCGACAATTATCTTTTATCTATATATTGAGAAAGAGTTGGACAGAGAAAAAGTGACAAAAATGAAAGGAATGCAAGGGGAAATTTTACTCAACATCCCTGCAAAAAAAGCATGGGAAATGTACAGAGATAATGATAAAATTAGCAGAATAAATCCACAAATGCTTACTAAAGCTGAATATATTCAAGGAAATGGTGAGCCTGGTAGTCTTAGGTGTTTTCATCTTGGCCCTGGTAAGTCCTTCATACCACTTTCGTAAACATCGAGTACAAGTAAATATTTTTCATAGTTTGGATCAATTTGTACGTACCTCGATTAATTCTATGTGATAGGCTCTGTTTATGATGGATAGATGGGTGAAATCATCTATGTGCACTTAAAACTATACTCTATATGGTCAATACCCATAGCATAAACTCATACACTGACGAATTTACGATTTAAACTCTATAGGTTTAATTTTTAAAGATTTTAGCATTTAACTTGTTGTAGTAATAAAATTTTGGATCATATACGCTATTTTTGTTGTATTTTTTAATTAATTTTATACATAAATTTTATGTTCTGCATCGAAAATAATGAGTTCAATTGAACTTGGTGAGTCCTTGGCTAAATAAACTCCTTGGTGTTGATGTCACAACCACCGCAACAAAAACTTATCTTTGTAACAGAGACGAATTCAAAATTTTAAACTTATAAGCTTCTACATCAATATTTGGTTAATTTTATACAACGATAACAATAACAAGGTTTACAATCAAATATTTAATGAATTTCTTAATACACACACTTAACTAACACAAGAGACGAAATTAAGAGTTTGAAGTTTATGAATTCTGAACATGCCGTTGAATTCAAGGCTCGTTTTAGTTATTGAATTTACAATTATACATGATATATTCATACATGTTTAATCAAATTTCCTAGTACAAATACATAACTATCCAAAAATTACCGAGTTCATCTGACCTCATAATACAGGCTTGAGCAACTATGTCAAACAATCTATAGAAAAGATAGAGAAGGTGGAAGAGGGGAGGTCAGTGACATATCAAGTCACTCATGGTGATTTAAGGAAAATGTATAATCCATACAGAGTTACCTTATCTTTCAATCATGTGAGCAATGAGCAATGTGTAGTAGAATGGAAAGCAGAATATGAGCCAATTGCACCAACAATTCCTACACCAGAGAAGGCAAGAGATGCAGCACTATCATTTCTCAAGTTATTTGGGAAGAAAGAGAACCATGTTATGTAAAACAAGACGAACGGGTTGATTTTTCAGATGGTCATCAAAGTAAAAGTTATTACTTTTTTTTAGTTGGAGATAAAGTTCAAGAAGAACGATGATTTTATGAGATAATAAGTTTTAATTGAGTGATTGTATGAGAAATCAACTTTGATCAGAACCAAATATGGGATTCTAAGCTTTATGAGTCGTGTTTTTAGAGTTATGTGTGTTCATATTGGGTTCAGATGAGTCCAGTACTTTGTGCCCGCCTTTGATTGTGTTGTGTGTAAGAGTAAAGAGGTCATTTGGTTGCATGTACTATACTATGTTGAAGTTAATGAGTTTCTACGAATATCTCAAGTTAATATGTAATAATCATCATGTTTACGATTAAATATCGGATGAATTTCTTAATACATTTGTAATTTTGGATATAGAACCTCGTCTTGAGCAAATTCTTTGACTAAAACAAACTATTTACATCTATACATTCTGTTACATTTATGTCCCCTAATTAATTACAATTAATACCCCTTTAGTTTGTCTACTATTAAAATTTGCGCGCTAACGTCATGCTAGCATCCACATTATATGATACCAATAGGGTATTAATATACCGACAGAGTATCACAGAGGATTAAACTTAGTCATATATGATACCAATATGGTATCAATATACCGACAAAGTATCACAAAAAAATATATTTTCTACTAATTTAAAGTTTAAAAAATAAAATAAATTAGAGAAAATTATTTCGTTTCTCTAGAGTCAAACAATTTAAATTTGACAAAGAATTTGCCTCATAACATTTATATATTTTACAAACTACGTAAAAATGATTATAACTTATAAGTCACAATAATTAATAATTCAAAATATCTAGATGATATATGAAAATTCTACGACAAAAAATAAACTTATTTCAATCACGAAATCAAATTTAACTAACACGACCTGCAAATGTCCAAATTTAATATTCTTTCCCTTCACCTCAAATTTAGCGCAAAATTTGCTACTCAAAATTTATAACAGCGCGGTAGATTTTTGGCGGCAAAATTTCCCGCTAAAATCTTTTCCCTCCATTGAAGCTCACACTGAAATCACTATATATAAATCTTGAGCCACTCTTTTCATTTCCATCAAATCTCAGATTCTTCACTAACAAATTTGCTATTTTTTCTTAGATTTTTTTATTTTTGGGTAATTTTACTTTAACATCGCCTGTTGTGATGGTGGTAGCATTGGGTCCCGGAAAATTCTACGGCAGCAGCTTGCCAAGGCCGCGTTTTTACGAGAACCCAAATGGGGAACGGGTCGACCCACCAGTATCCGTTTTGGATCCGTTGATGTCGTGGGCTGAGGAAGCTCATTGGTCAATGGGGGGTTTGAGCTTCAAGCGTCTCCGTCTTCAGGGAAGGATTGAAGGAAACATCAAGAAACTCAGAGCTGAGCGTGAGAAGATTGAGAAGAAATCGGTGGGTAAGAAGAAAACACCGTTGTCGTCGGTTCATGTAAGTCCGTCTCCTCCTCCTGCTCCGTTCAATTTGAAAAGGAAGACGCGGTTGGTTGATGATTTTGATGATGAAAATGAAGAAATGGGGGTTGAGGGGAGAGTGGAAAAAAGGGGTTTGGCTAGGAAATTGGATGATGATTTTGATAGAGTTGCTGAGAAGAGTGGTGATGTAGTTATGGGGAGAACTAGGAGTGGAAGGAATACAGAGGCTGTAAAACTGAAAACTAAGGGCTGGAAATTGAAGAAGGGAGTGAAGGGTGCTGAGAAGAAGAAGAAGAAGAAGAGTGGATCAGTGACACCAAATGCAGCAAGAACTTCACCTAGGCTGTTGAAAAGCCGTTTGCCTTGAAGGTGTTTGATTAATTGTGTCAATGAAATGAAATCTTCATAGTACAGTATTAGTGTTGTTTTCCTTGAAAGTATAATTTGGGAAACGAAATGAATGCTTTATTATTTCAAGAAACAATCTAGTTGTCGTTTGCTTTATGCTTGATTGTCTATGGTTCATGATCTTTTGTGCAGAATCAGTCATAGTAGTATTATATTATTGGTAATTGTTCTTCATTCTGCAATCTCGATCCTCACTGATTGTTATGCTTGGCCTAATCTGTGTTTCATATTAAGGTGAGTTTAAATTTGACATAAAGAAGCTGTCCATATACAACATTATGGTCTTGTACTTTGACATTGAGTTTATCAAGGTTATAATATGGTTTCCGGTTAGCACAAATTCAAATGTTTTTTTGTCCCAACTCTTCTTTTATCTTGAGATAGAACCACTTTTGGCACTGGTGAATTTGTTTTCTGAATTTATATTTTGATATGCTTTACTTTAAGTTAAAGGTTTGTCAAAACAATTTCTCTACTTGCACATATGGTAGGAGTAAGATTATGTATTGTGGGATGTGTTGGATATGTTGTTGTAACTATGATAGGGGATGTTTTGTTCATTCTAGCTCCACTTGAAAAAGGGGGTTGAGCAAGTAAAACAACACCAACAACAAACCTAGTAAATTGAGATGAAGGGAGTAGCTTTTTGTTTTTTGAACTAATCAAGCTTGAGGCAACTCATAGACAACATAAAAAGAAGATGCCAACATCTTTTGCTTTTGTCCCTATGAGTATTGGCATGATGCCTTTAAAGTTGGCTTGTGAAATGAAGTGCAACAAGAAAGGAATATGGCAGGGTGTAAAGTTAGACAACAACAAGATGAGTGCACGACACACATTGAGTATAACAAGTAAATGTTTCCAAAAGAGTGAAAATGCCACCATTTCTTTCTTACTTTTTGCCCCTCTCAAAAGTCAAGTTCCCAAAACTCAACAATTTTGATTTTTGAGACCACAGTATTATTTCTATGAGGTAGTAATAAAATTTGTGTATATTTTTTCTTCTTTCATATTCCACTTGTGAGATTCATTGGGTATATTGTTGTTATACTTGTGTTAAGACTATATAATTAAAATCTTGAATTTGTCTCAAACAAAAGTGTTTACTCTGCACCTTCTCCACTAATATACTATAGGTTCAACTTTTCTGGTCTATTTAGATAGTAGTTAAATACATTGTTTAATAATATAGTGTATTGTATATGTTTATTAAATACATAAGTAAGAACAAAATAAAGTGAGAAATCATGCTATCACATCAAATCGATTTTTACATCAAATAATTTTTTTTATCATTATCTAAAATTTATATAATTATCAAAACTAATATGATATTTAAAAAAGTCAAAAAGTAAAATTAATTAAATCTATATCATCTCCTTATTCTTCAATTTATCCCACAAACCACATGTAAATAGAATAGAAATAGGCAAAAAATTCCAAATCTAAATCTCCATGGCTGAAACTAAAAAACAAGAAGAAGAACCTCCCCTGTTTCCACCATCATCAACCTCTTCCTCCTTGATGCTTCTCTTAAAGAATCTTATGAGCAAAAGACGAACATGGGTCTTCCTGTTCCTCACTGTCTACGCAATTTTACTCTCAATTTCTTGGAATTTCGTTAAATCAGTACTTTCATGGTACGAATCCACCATGAAATTGACACCCACTTCAGCTCTCTATGGATCTATGGTCCTAGGACTTGCGTTTGGGGTTTTGTCGATTGTAGCAGCTCTGATCGTCGTCGTTCCAGCTACGTTTGTTACTTGGATCACTATTTTGGTTTTGCTGACATTTGCAGGGAAAGGAAGAAGGGATTTGGTTATGGAAGGAAAGAAATTGACGGCTGAGATTACTGGGTTTGTTCTTAGGGTTTTGATTAGGGAAGGGAATCTTGTGGCTGTCATTTGTGCTGTTCTTGGGTATTTTGCACTTGTTAGAAGGAATAAAGAAGAGGGTATTGATTATTGAGTTGGATTAATGGTGGTTTTTTCTATGATCAAAGGGTTGATCGTTCGGAAAATTTTAGTAGCTCAGTTGATTGGGTATTTGAAATGAAGATTCGATTTTCCACCTCATGTTTCTTGTTTTCTCGGAGGGGTTTGAATTAGCTCTTCTCGAGATGAAAGAAAAAATGGACAATTTGTCTTTCTTCAGCTTTGGGATGTGATGGACCTATTCTATTTTAACTCTAGTTGTATCGAAAACCTAGACAGTGTTCCCGCCTTACCTAATCAAGGTTCTTGTTTTATCGGAGGGATTTGAATTAGCTTCTAAAGATTGATAATTTCTCTTCTTTAACCCCCAGATGTGATAAGGCCCTATTCTATCTTAACTCTAGTTGTTTCATAAACCTAAGCGATTGATGGTTTTCCTCGTCTTTTCTAATCAAGGTTCTTATTTTATCGGAGGGATTTGAATTAGCTTCTCTACTTCAGAATGTGATGACCTATTCTATCTTAACTTTAGGAATTAGCTTTGGACTACGAGAGAGCTAGACAACGGAGATAAAAGGTTCGCGAGGAAGAAATCAATGCGATTCGATAAAGATTCAAGCTTTGAGCTAATTGGAAGTTCCTTTTATCTCCTTAGTTATGACAAGCTGTTACATTAGTTTCAAGGTGTAAACACAAGTTAGAATTTGTAGCTATATTTGAGACTTCATATAGGTTCATATATAATGTATAAAATATTTAGTGGAAAAGGTAAAATATTTTACGTCATACTTATGTTGATGGAAGGTAACAAAATATTTTACCCAACCCCTCCTTTTGAGTATTTATGTGTCGTTGCATGATTTGAGACTTCAGATAAGTTCATATATTATGTTTTCGAGTTTATTTATATACGTGAAGTGGAATTTGAAGAGGATGAGGATGTTCAATAACCTATTTGATAGTGAGTTATTCCATTTCATTTGATAGTCATATCAATTCACCGACTTCTTGACCTTCCTATGCTGGAAGGTGTTTGACCTCATACATGTATGATCTTACAGTATTGCTAGAGCTTGTATTTTTGATAAACAATCGTCTTGATCTGATCACTACGACCTTAGTCCTCGAACAAAGTGGTTTCGCGTCTTTCGTTTGAAGTTTGAAATGACTATTTTTAATGTGACATTGAAAATTTTTAATTTTTTTTAGCACTAAATTTTTTATATAATTAAACCAAATGTGGATATTAAAACTAGTAGTACTAGATAACATATGATTTTAAAAGTTTAACGGGCTCAGTGATAAGAATCTAAATGTCAAATTAATAAAATGTATATCTTAGATTCACCTTTTCATAATAATACATCCATCCTCTTGAAATTTTAAATACGTCTCCAGTCAAATCTTAGTAATACATCGAAATTTCAAGATTCAATTTTCCACTTATTAATTTCCTCCCCATTTTCTTTAATTACTTCTTTTGTTTATCTTTATTGCTTCATTATTTAAAAATAAATTTTCTTTTTTTTACTTGACTTTACCTCGACACTAATTACTTATTCCTCAAATTATTTCTCAAGACCTAAACTATTCATCAATTAACATGGCATATCTAGGGGACTTTTCTGGATTCACGTGAACCTATGTTCCTCTCTCTCGATCATATATAATTGTATTATTTTTTTAAAAAAATACTTAAATATTGATGCATGGATGCATGCTCAAAGTACTGTATAATGCGATATTGATTGAGTGCACCTCTTAAAGTAAGGTTTGAATTTAAATCTTGTACTTCATCATTTCAATAATAGTTATCCATTATTGACTTTAAAAACACATTTTAAGAAGTATAACATTATTATATTATTTTGTAAATATATTAAATTTAATATTTGAAAAAAGATATTATATGTTGAATATCTGACACGTCTCTGACCTTATATATGTGACACTACTCGTATGCACCAATATGAATTACGATAAAATAATTAAGCTTCATCTATCTTTTACTAAAGTTCTTGAATTTGAACAGTAAAAATAAAAAAGATTTCATTAAAAATGCCACTCTAAAAAAATAAGTTATACATTATACAAAATCTGTTATGAAATTGACTCTAAAATTAACTTAAATAAATTAAGAGCGGAATAATAAAGCAAAAAAATTAGCGGAAGAAGAGAAGAATGATTTGTGTATATATCACTCTTTGTATATATTTTTGTGTGTTCAAAGTATTG
>JBCEWC010002200.1:0-35850 GCA_038996855.1 Solanum aculeatissimum
GAACTTCTGGGTTGATTCGTCGGAAGTGAGTAGTTGAGAGTGATGTGCCACCTCCTGGCGGTCACGTTGTGACATTTTTGGTGGTGGGACTCCACCCTTGTGGGGCCCACACGCCACCTTTGTGTCTACTGGAGTAGCCGTTGAGATTGAAGTTTTAACCGTTAGAGGAGAGAAGATTTCGATGGTCAGTCGGTTGGTTGGTTTGAAATTGGTACAACATCTGCCATATAAAGCTTCAAAAGAAGCCATTCCAATGCTAGAGTGATAGCTATTGTTGTAAGCAAACTCAATAAGTGGAAGATGATCATCCCAACTACCCTTAAACTCTAAAACACAATATTTAAGCATACCCTTAAGAGTTTGAATTGTTCTTTTATCTTGACCATCCATTTGTGGGTGAAAGGTCGAGCTAAGCTTGACTTTAGTGCCAAGGCCTCTTTAGAAGGATCTCGAAAAGTGTGAAGTAAATTGAGCACCATGATTTGAAATAATAACTAATGGAACCCCATGCAATCTAACCAGCTCATGAATGTACAATTAGCATAATCTTCGGCACCATAAGTCGTCTTGACCAATATGAAATAAGTTGATTTTGTCATTCTATAAATAATAACCCATACGGAATCAAAATATCTCTTAGTCATAGGCAAGACAATCACAAAGTCCATGTTGATTTCTTCCCACTTCCAAATAGGAATCTCTATATTTTGGGCTAGGCCACCGGATCTTTGATGTTCGACTTTGACTTGTTGGAAATTGTGACAATCGGTTACAAACCTTGCAATATCTCTTTACATACCACCCCACCAATACACTGCTCTCAAATCCCTATACATCTTGGTAAAACCAGAGTGAATAAAATAAGATAAATTATGTGCCTCTTTCAAAATCATGCCTCTCAACCCATCAACATTAGGTACACTACCTACCTTGGTATCTAAGGACACCATCTCCCCCTTGGAAGAGAACCTCCACCTTTCCATCCTTCACCAAAGCTTTCAATTCTAACAAAGTGGGGTCAAGGTGTTGTTTGGATTTGACCTCTTCAATCAAAGAAGACTTAGAACCATCTACAACCACCACACCTCCATTTTCAGCTTCATGCAACATAACCCCCAATCTAGACAACAAATGGACTTCCTTTGTCAATTCCTTCTTACCATCACCAATATGAGTCATACTTTCCATGGACACTCTACTTAGAGCATCAGCCACAACATTAGCCTTCCTCGGGTGATAATGCATACTCATGCCATAATTTTAAGGAGTTCCATCCACCTTCTTTACCTCAAATTAAGATCTCTTTGTGTGAACACATATTGGAGACTCTTGTAGTCGGTGAAAACATCTACATGAACCCCATACAAATAATGATTCCATATTTTCAAAGCAAATACCACGGTCGCTAGCTCAAGATCATGGGTAGGATAATTATGCTCATGCACTTTAAGTTGTCTAGAGGAATAGGGAATGACCTTTAAACTTTATATCAATACATACCCCAAACTAATTTTTGAAGCATCACAATACACAACAAACCCTTCTAGTAATGCAAAAATAGGAGCGGATATAAGTTTGTCCTTTAGAGTTTGAAAACTCTTTTCATATTCATCAGTTCACATAATTTTCACCTTATTTTGTGTCAATTTTGTCAAAGGAGAAGCAATAGAGGAAAAACCATTCACAAATCTCTGGTAGTATCCCGTTAAACCCAAAAAACTCCTAATATCTATTGGAAGTCAAGGGACTAGGCCAATTTCTCACCACTTCCATCTTCTTAGGGTCCACTTTAATTCCTTTACCCGACACCACATGCCCTAGAAATACAACTTCTTTTAATAAAAATTCACATTTATCAAACTTAGCAAACAACCTCTCGTCCCTCAAAGTTTGTAACATACCCTTAAATGATTCACATGCTCATATTCACTTCGAGAGTAGATCAAAATATCATCAATGATTACCATAACACACATATCAAGGTAAGATTTATAGACTCTATTCATAAGATCCATAAATATCGCTTGTGCATTAGTTAAGCCAAATGACATCACCACAAATTGAAAAATGCTCATATCTAGTCCAAAAAATCATTTTGGAAATATCACACACCCTCACCCTCATTTAGTGGTATCTAGATCAAAGATCAATCTTAGAAAAATGACTAGTCCCTTGAAATTGCTCAAATAGGTTATCTATACTTGGTAGAAGATGCTTTTTCTTTATGGTGACCTTATTGAGTTGATGGTAGTCGATGCACATTCTAAGTGAACCATCTTTCTTCCTTATAAACAACACTGGTGCACCCTATGGTGACTTGCTAGGCCTAATAAATCCCTTCTCTAATAAGTCCTTCAATTGATACTTTAACTCTTTCAACTCTACTAGGGTCATATGATAAGGGGGAATGGAAATGGGTTGAGTCAGAAAGATGATCTATACCAAAATCTATTTCTCTTTCAGGAGAAACACTGAGAAGCTCATAGGAAAATGATCAAGAAACTCATGGACCACCTGAACCGACTCGATATGAGGGGCTTTAGACTCAATATCCCTAACTCTTACAAGATGATAAATGCAACCCTTGAAAATCAAATTTCGATCCTTAAGACAAAAGATGAACCTACCCTTAACCATCGAATCATGACCTTCCCACTCTAAGATGGGCTCATTAGGAAATTGAAACTTAACTTTATGAGTTCTAAAATCAATAGAAACATGATATATATGTAACCAATCCATCCCAAGAATAATATCAAAATCTACCATGTCAAGCTCAACAAAATCACAAGGTAAGACTTTATGCAATATAGACACAGGACAACCCCTATAGGCTCTTCTAGTAACAATGGACTTACCAACGGAGGTAGACACCTCAAAGAGTTCACATAATAATTTGGGACACATATGAGGTCTACTAGAAATAAATAGGGTAATGAAAGAGAGATGGCACCCGGATCCAATAAAACATACACATCATAATCATAAACCTTTATTATATCGTTAACAACATCGGGCGCCTCATACACCAGCCTCATTCGAAGAGCATACAACCGGTTGTGATGTGGAGTACCTCCTTGTTGACCACCTTGGGCCCTTTGATCACCATGGGCACCTTGACTTTAAGGACAATCGTCTTTTCCCTTCTTTTGAGCATGCAGACAATCAACACCCTTGTAGCCTACTTTGCCACACCCATAACAAGCATTCAAATCCCTCAAGCATTTTCCACCATGATTTCTTCCACATTTTGGGCACCTAGGATGAATTATTCCACCATTTCTACCTTGAGCTTTAGGGTTGGGCACCTTATCATTGACAAACCTTTGGTTTTGAGCATTAGTGGACCCTTGTCCTTGAAATTTGTGACCTTGTTGGAAATGACCACCCTTAGTAACTTAGAAACCACCATCACACCAAGCCCTCTTGGTCTCCCCACTCTTCTCTTCCTAAGATGTTCCCCTTAAAGTTGTTCGGCATAAGGCATGAGCTGAGACAAGTCGATATCATCAAAGAGCATGGGGTGAGACATTTCTCATTAACCAAGTCAGATATTCTCGACACAAACTTATTCATTCTTTTCCTATGAGTCGGTAACCAAGTGAGGAACATATTTGAACTTGAGGGAATAATCCCTCTTGATGTCGCCCAAACTACACCTCCAAATTAAGGATAAGCAGTCACTGTCAAAATATAGTACCTAACAAAGGTTAGGGTCGAATCCCACATAAAATATGGTCTAGACCTGGAGTAATTATGAGCAATTAGAATGAATTAATCAACTTATTTCCCAAAGGGGGTTTGTGAAAAGCAATAATAAAACCTAAACTACATCAGTCGATTAAGTGCAAGTGTTGTGAAATCAGTGAGAGAAGTAACTAGGGTATTGTATTCCATATGAATTCCTAACTCAGCATAACCAGATAATCATAACCTTTTCTAGTGTGTAGCATACAAAACTGGTAAGTTATGTTTACCTAACCCTTTGATCCCAGCGAGAGGCAAATTTTACTATATGATTTGATCCATCTCCATAGTGTTACAATATTAACCCTTACCTTTTGTCCTCGTACAACTATCCCGTGATCAGTTCAGGTTGATTAGACGAGAAGGATCATATCGAATCCTATTAATTTACCCTTATCCCATTCTTTACCCCCTTGATCCTGTAAGTAAAAATTAGGCGAGTTCTAATGTTGGCCACCATTAAAAACATTCATAACATAGGGATAAATCAATACATACTTGCACAACTTTTAAGGATTACGAATATTTGAATTTTACTTTGTCAGTTCTTCATGGTTCCCACAACCCTAGTTGTGGTTTTATCTATGCATGTTCATTGTAGATGAAGAAATCATGTTATAGAATAGCATAATTAATAATTTACAATGATGAATTGAAGAACAAAAAAATTCCAAATCTTCACAAGAAAGCACGATGTTATAGATCAAAAGTAGAAGTAAAAATAATCACAAGTAGTGTTTCTGTCTTCCTCTCTCCAAGAAAATTCTAAAAACATCTATTTATAATAAGTAAAATACAAATCCAAAACTAAATAGGAAAACTAGATTTGGAAACTCAGACGGACAAGGTTATGGGCTGTAGATGGACTTACGACCCGTACCTGGGGCTTCATAGTCTGCTCTTCATACTTCTTCAATCTACAAACTCCTCCTACGGGTCGTCTTTTGACTTAAGGCTCGTAAGGGGTCTCATCTGTTAACTCTTCAACAATTCTTCATAATTCTGATCCTCTAAGCACAATCTAATCCATGACCTATCATCTAACTTATTACTCATAAGAGTCCTCGTCTGATGGCAATTCAACACTTGGTAATTTCTCTAATCTTTAACATACGAACATATCTACAGGTCATCAAAAACACTACGACTTTTCTGACAGCTTATTGCCTCAACTTATAAAAATCATCCCATCACTAGATCTAACCTACGAGACCAACCTATGGCCCATGGAATGAATCACAACCCGTAGAGTGACTCTTAAATTCCCAAAAACCTATAATTTGTAGAACTTTGCCCAAAATCCTCCTGAATCTTGTAATCTTGTAAAATCAACATAAAAACACATCAAACCTACTGACATCATTTTGCAAATGCATAAAGTCCTAAGTTTAAAGCATCAAAAGTATTGTATTTTGGTAGCACATCAACACCCTCTACTTAAAATTGTTGCTTATCCTCTAGAGACAAACTCAATCTACATAAGCAATATAGTAACACACAGACCTCAATCTAATGACGTACATTATCTCCAAATCAATCATAGATACCAATTAAACCCATCAGTGCATATATCCGACAATAATCAAACAAACTCATATAAATACAGATATGATAGTTCAACTATAACAGATAAGGCAATGTAGATAATCAAACACTCATCGAAGCAATTTAAGATCAACAATGCAATTCAAGTGCCCTCACTGAAAGAAGTTCCATACCTCACTCATGATGGTTTATTCAATTTCAATGCTCGAGACTGAAAAAAGCACTCACACTCACAATAGATATTCACACACTGTGTATAATACCATAGGCTTGCCCTTATACTTATGACTGTGGCCTTCGACTACTTGGACTAGGATCACTATAGGACTTTCTTAGCTTGTAACGTATGCTAAAGGGGCTTTGATATGACATTTTTAGAATATAGTAACTAATGATCCTCCTTAACACTGTGTTATTTCACACTTTTACCCTACCAACACTGATATTTTTTCCACATTGATCCCCTTGTCTTACTTTACACACTTTTGGGTGCCTTATTCTACCTTTTAACTCAATGGCTTTTTATTTTCACAATTCTTTTTCTTTTTAGCTCAAAATTTAGGCATCATATTCATTTTTCTGCACCCATTTTACTTTCTACCCTTTTTCATTGTATTCCTACGCTTCCTTCCCCATTTGATGTGATTCCTTTGCAACAATCACCCTCAACTTAGGCTTTTGGACTGAGTCAAGGTGCGCAATATCCAACCTTTGAACTAGGGCCACTTTTTGGTAGCCACCCTCAACTTAGGCTTTTAGCCCGAGTCGAGGTACACAATATTCAAGGAAGGACCAGGGCCAAATTCAAGATTTCAAAGTAAAAAAGGTTGGGTTACTCAATTATTGACAAAGAAAGGGTACATGTACGACTCAAACATTAGGAGCAAGGGATACATGATGCATTTGGTCAGTCTATTTAGGCTAAGTAGACTAATGTGAACAATGACCTAAGATCCTTTTCTAACCAATTAAGCTACAGTGTCAGTCAAAGTAACAGGGCAAGTTCTGAATTGAAACACAACATTAGAATCATGAAATACGCTCACACACACTTGACACTGAGTACATTGTTAACATAAACTCTCAGATCATGTTTTTATCACAATTAAGCCTTAGTTTGTCAGAACAAACACTGTCAATCATTTATTCCACATGGTTGTCATCAAAACATATCTAACAACACATCATTAAAAATGGAGGGGCATTATTTTTCAACAAAACTAATGTATGCCATAGATATTAGTACAAAATGCTACTAGTATTACTTACATATCCTAAACATGCTAGTTCAATAGAAAATAAATGTCCTTAGGAAAAGAACATAGGCAAGAAAACCCTGTGGATTAAAAAATTGGGATAGTTGTATGCCTTGGTTACTCAAACTTTTTCGGGGCCTATAACTACTCACACCCCATAAAAAATTATTTGCATTGTCCTCAATGCAACAAAATAAAGCAAAAGAAAATCATAGGGGTCTAAAGGAACATACCTGGGTGCCTAAGCGTTAGTATCTGTCTTAGATTAACTCTGAAGTAGCGCCTGATTTAGTGTTGCTCCATGATGTAAGCTACTTGGTTACCCAGACTTCATCAAGTTCCCGCACTTCCTCAGTGTTGCCAAGGTATTGTTTGATTCTTTAGCTATTACTTTGAATCTCGTGCCATTTTTCTTCTCCAACTTAATAGCCCCATGGTCGAAAATATGTGTTACTTTATACAGACCCAACCATCTCGACTTGTGTTTTCTTGTAAATAACTTCAACCTATAATTATACAGTAAAATCGAGTCTCCTAGTGCAAACTAGCGATGCTCAATGCGACGATCATGCCACAACTTTATCCTTTGCTTGTACAGTGCTGAGCTCCCGTATGCCCTCAAACAGAATTCATCAAGCTCATTGAGTTGGCTCAACCTTGAATTTGTGGCATCATTCTAGTCCAAATTCAGCTTCTTGAGAGCCCACATAGCCTTGTGCGCAAGCTCTACAGATAAGTGGAAAGCTTTACTAAAGACAAGTTGGTAAAGGGACATACCTATGGGGTTTTAAATACTGTTTGTATGCCCACAATGCATCATCAAGCGTTCACGACCAATTTTTCTGGTTAGCATTTATAGTCTTAGATAGAATTTATTTAATCTCCCTATTAGATACCTCCACTTGCCCACTTGTCTTTGGATGGAAAGTCATTGCCACTCTTTGTTTCACCCTATACTTCTTAAGGAGAGCTTTGAACAACTAATTGCAAAAATGAGAACATCCATCTGATTATTACCTTAGGAGTGCCAAATTGAGATAAGATATTTTTTTAAGAAATGCTGTGACACTCTTATCTTCATTGTTGGGAAGTGAAACTGCCTCTACCTATTTTGAGACATAATCCATAACAAACAAGATGTATTTGTTCCCATAAAAATTGATGAACAACTCTATGAAGTCTATACCCCATACATTAAATAACTCAATAACCATGATGGGGTTAAGTGAGAGCTCATGTTTTTAGAAAATACCACCTTCTCTCAGGTACTTATCATATGCTTTAGCATAGTCATGGGCATCTTGGTGGATGGTTGGCCAATACTAGCCACACTGCATGATTTTATGAGCTATTTTGATCCCACTATGATGCCCACTGACTAATGATGAATGACAAGCCTCCAGAATGCTCATCATCTCCTCCTTGAGAACACAATGGTGAATAATCCCATCTGCATAGACACGAAACAAAACTAGATCATCCCAAAAAAACTTTTTTATAATAAATCTAAACTTACAACGCTAGTAAGAGGTCAAATCTGGTGGCACCACATTACTAACTAAGTAGTTAGCATGATCCATGAACCATGGTATCAAATCATGAGATACTTTCAATACTCTCTCATCCAGGAATGAATCATCAATCTTTACCGTATCGTTGAACTTTGCCATTGCCTCATCTTTGAGTCTAGATAGGTGGTCTGCAACTTGATTTTGGTACCTTTTCTGTCAATCACCTCAAAATCAAACTCTTAGAGAAGAAGCACCTATCAAATTGATCTTGGTTTTGAATCCTTCTTCGCCATCAAATACCTCAATGCTGAGTGGTCAGTATGTATAGTGACTTTGGTCCCCAAAAAATATGATCTAAACTTCTCGATTGCAAAGACAACTACAAGTAACTCCTACTCAATGACCGTGTAGTTTTTCTATGCTGTGTTTAGGGCTTTACTAGCATAGTAAGTGGTATGTAGAATCATTTCTCTGTTCTATCCCAAAACCACACCTAGTGCAACCCCACTTGCATCACACATAATCTCAAAAGTTTGAGTCCAATCTGGAGCAACTATTGTGGGTACCTATATAAGCTTCTGCTTCAACCCTTCAAATGCTTTTAGACATTCAACATCAAACACAGACTTGCCATCCTTCTCAAGTAACTTGCACAATGGATGTGCAATTTTTGAGAAATCTTTTATAAACCGTCTATAAAATTTTGTATGCCCCAAGAAACTTCTCACACCCTTGATAGAGATGGGTGAAGGAAGCTTCTCAATTACTTCAACTTTGGCTTTATCAACCTCTATGCCTTTGATGGAGATTCTATGTCCCACCACAATGCCTTCCTTCACCATGAAGTGACACTTTTCCCAATTCCGAACAAGATGACATTCTTCACATCTCTGTAACACATCATGCACATATTTTAGGCAATCGTCAAATGAGTCTCCAACCACGCTGAAGTCATCCATAAATACCTCGATAGTATCCTCCACTATATCTGAAAAGATAGACATTATGTATCATTGGAATGTGGTTGGCGCATTAGACAATCAGAATGGAATCCTCTTAAATGTGAAGGTTCCATAAAGACATGTGAAGGCGGTCTTTTCTTAGTCTATAACCATCAAAAAAATAGTACCAACCCTTTCCTGCCCAATGATCTGACATCTGGTCCATGAATGGTATAGGAAAATGATCTTTCTTTGTTAATGCATTGAGTTTGTGATAATCTATGCAAACCCTCCAACCTGTGACTGGTCTTATGGAAATCAACTCGTTGCTTGTATTAGGAACCACAATGATACCTCATTTCTTTGGAACACACTAGACCGGACTCACCCATTCACTGTTCGCTATCAAATAGATCACCTCAATGTCCAACCATTTAATGAATTTTTTGCACATAACCTCTTGCATTGGTGGGTTGAGACATCTTTGGTGCTCAATGTTTGGTTTATAATCCTTGAAATGATAAATTTTATGAGTACATATGCCAGGTAGAATACTAATGATGTCTACAATTGTCCGCCTAATATCCCTTTTGAATCATTTAAACACCAAGGTCAACGCGTCCACCTGTTCATCATTAAGATCTACAACCATAATAATAGACAAAGTATTGTTATCACCCAAAAACACATACCTTAGATGGGATGGAAGAGCCTTCAACTCCAACACTGGTGGATCTTCAATGGATGGTCTAGTAGGTGGCGACTCTCGATTCTTCAAGTCTAATTCAAGCTTTCTTAGGTGCCTAGAGAAACCAGGTGCTCCTAGATCTCTTACCGTCTTATCATAGTCTGGGATCCCATCACTCTCGAAGTTTATTAATACAACTTCTAGAGTGTCGACCCCCAGTCATTCCTCAATTGGTTCCTCTGGTTTCATCTCATAAATGCTCCCAATAATAGAGGTAACTTTAAGATTATCGAGTTTCTCCATGGACTGATAGATACTAAAGATGACTTCTTGGTCAGTCAATCTAAACTTGAGTTGGTTAGACTCCATGTGCACTAGTGCTCACCTAGTGGCTAAGAAAGGCATACCCAAGATGATTGGGACTTTGAAGTCAACCTCATAATCTAGGATCACAAAATTTACAAGGAATATAAACTTTTCCACTTTGATGAGAACATCATACAGTATCCCCTCAGGTTTCTTCACTATTCTATCAGCCATCAACGACCATATCCTTGTTGGTATAGGGGCTCCCAAGCCCAACGTCTTGAATACTACAAAAGGCATTAGGTTGATGATGGCTCCTACATCGCATAATGCCTTTGAAATGGATATATCTGATGGTGCATGGGATAGTGAATGATCCATGGTCCTCTTTACTTTGCAGCAAGGACCTTGTTGCAATAACATTGCAATGCTAAAGCTCCTGGGAGAGTTCTTGGTCATCGCGCACTTTTTCATCACAAGTTCCTTCATGAACTTGGCTTACTCGGGCATTTTATCCGATGCCTCGATGAGGGGAATGTTGATAGTTAGCTGTCTCTACATGGATATGAAATTCTTAAACTTACCTTTCTTCTCCTTCTTCTTAAGTCCCTGAGGGAAAGGTGGTGGAGGCCTAGGTATGGGTTTTAACTTCTTTGGTGTCGCTACTTCATTACTCACCCATCCTCAGCCTTGTCATCTTCATTCTCTGCATCCTTGATCTCTACCATATCCTCACGAACCTCAACATCATCTACTGACATTAGTGGGTTAACAGTTTACTTACCACCTTTTGTGGTTACTACCAAGCATTACCCATCATTCTTTGGATTTTGCAACTGTGTTTCTTAGCAATGTACCCTTTTAGTGCTGGTTTAACTGTGTAGATATTTTACCAAATTATTGCTCCAGCTACTTAATTTCCATAGAATGTGACTCGATATTCTGATTAATGCTTGAGATGACAGTTTTCATCCCCTATAAGGTCTCATTTTGGGCATCAACCTTCTTAAAAAACTTATCAAACATCTTCTCAATATGAAAAATACCAACCCCAGAATCACAATTGTGTGGTGGAACATACAAACCATTTCTGTAACCATCTCTGCTATCCCAATTACCATTTCAGTCTTGTCCCCTATTCTTGTCATATAACCGCCTAGATTGTTGACCTTATAAGCATTTTCCCTATTGTAGTTCCGACCTTAATTCTCTTGACCTTGGTGCCAATAGTATTAATTAGACCCTTAGGCGTTGGTGCGAAAATCCCCACCTAATCAGTCATAAAGCAAGAGTCCTCCTCATAATATGGATCCTCATACAAAGGCACACGAGGTGGCTATTTGGTAACCGCATTAACTCGCTTTTGATTCTTCTTCATAAACAATCCCATATTTGTACTAATCTAAGCCAACTCTTGCATTATCTCTTCATTGGTCTTGGCCTATGCTAGATTGGTACTGACTGAGAAGGAGCATTTAGTCATCGACTTATCTCTTGAGCCCCATGCACAGTTTGTCTTGACCCTTTTTCTAGTCGCTCAGCTTTCACATGAAATGTGCAATTTATGAATGAGCCTCTAGTTATGGTGTTAGCCACTGCTTTGCATTTATAAATAAGTGCCCAATAGAAGATCTCAACCAAGGAATCATCAACAATTGTGTGGTACAGAACACTCCTCAAGTACTTTGTAAATTTCTCTCATATAGTGCTTATTGAATCACTATACAACTTCTCAAAGTTATTGATCAAATCCTTCAGCTTCAACTTTTTTGACCTAGGAAAGAACCTCTCAAAAAAGGCTTTCTGCATCTCTGCCATGTAGTGATAAAACCTTGTAGGAGCTCAGATAACCATACTGCTGTATCGCCCATAAGAGATAATGGGAAGACACAGAGCCCAACCACATCCATGGATAGATTCTGGTTTCCCATCACACTCTTAAAGACAAGCATAACATTGTGTAGATGGTTATGCAGATCCTCTAATGGTAAGCCCATGAATAAGCCTCTGTTCTGCAACATCTCTAGTAACCCATTCGACACAACAAATTTAGTGTCATCCGGTAAAGGAGGTAATAGTATAGATCCAGTGACATCTACTGCCATAGGGTCAAGTCTGTATTGATTCCATGTATGAGTAGCAACTTGAAGATCCTGTGGTGGTGGATTCACATCCTCGAGTGGTGGTGGGTCATCATTATTGTTCTGGTTTAGTGCGATGTTTGCAACATTATTTGCAGCATTGTTCACGTTGTCCTGGGCTATTCTTGTTAATATTCTTTAAATCTCTAGATCAAATGGAGTCAAAGGATTGTCTCGACTTTGAGTATTGGGCATACACTACACCTGTATGCTGAAAGAAAACAAAAATAAGTAAAATAAGGATTAATTCACAAATAACTCAAATTAAACCAGTCTAAAAGTCGTATTCCCTGACAATGACGCTAGAAATTTGTATGTCGCCCAAACTACACCTCCAAATTGAGGATAAATGGTCACTGTCAAAATATAGTACTTAAAGAAGGTTAGGGTTGAATTCTACTGGGAATATGGTCTAGAGCTGGAGTAACTATGAGCAATTAGAACAAATTAATCTACTTATTTTTCAAAGGGGGATTTGTAAAAACCAATAATAAAACCTAAACTATAACAGTTGATTAAGTGCAAGTGTTGTGAAATCAATCAGTGAGAAGTAACTAGGGTATTGTGTTCCCCATGAATTCATAACTCAACATAACCAGATAATCGTAACCTTTTCTAGTATGTAGCATGCAAAACTGATAAGTTATGTTTACCTAACCCTTTGATCCAGGCGAAAGGTGATTTGATCCATCCCTGTAGTGTGACAATAGTAACCCTTACCTTTTGTCCCAGTACAACCATCTCGTGATCAGTTTAGGTTGATTAGACGAGAGAGATCACATCAAATCTTATTAATTTAGCCCTATTCCATTCTTTACCCCTTGATCCAGTAAGTAAGAATTGGCCGAGTTCTAGCGTTTGCAACCACTAAAAATCATTCATAACGAAGGGATAAATTAATACATACATTCACACTTTTCAAGGATTACGAATTATTTAGATTTTACTTTGTTAGTTCTTCTTGGTTCCTACAACCCTAGTTGTAGATTTAGCTATGCATGTTCATTGTAGATGAAGAAATCATGTTATGAAATAACATAATTAATCATTTACAATGATGAATTAAAGAACAAGAAAATCCCAAATCTTTACAAGAAATCATGACGTTATAGATCAAAAGTAGAAGCAAAAACAATCACAAGTTGTGTTTCTGTCCTCCTCTCTCCAAGAAAAACCTAAACAAAACAACCTATTTATAATAAGTAAAATACAAATCCAAAATGGATTAGGAAAATTGGATTCGACAACTCAGATGGACAAGGTTATGGGCCATAGATGGACTTACGACCCATACCTAGGGCTTTGTAGTCTACTTTTTGTAAAACTTTCTTCAATCCACAAACTCCTCCTACGGGTCATCTTCTGACTTACGACCTGTAAGGGGTCTCGTCTGCTAGCTCTTCAACAATTCTTCATAATTTTGATCCTCTAGGCACGATCTAATCCATGACCCATGATCTAACTTACGACTCGTAAGAGTCCTCATTTCATGATAGTTCAACACTTGGTAATTTCTTTAATCTTCAGCATACAAACATATCTATAGGCCGTCAAGAACTCTATGACTCGTCTAATAACTCGTAGCCTCAACTTCTAAAAATCATCCCATCACTAGATCTGACCTACGAAACCAACCTACAACCCGTGGAATGAACCATGGTACGCAGAGTGACTCATAAATCCCCAAAAACCTGCAATCTGCAGAACTTTGCCCAACATTATCTCGAATCCTTTAATCTTGTAAAATCAATATAAAAACATATAAAACCTACTAATATCACTTTCAGAACGTATAAAATCCTAAGTTTAAAGCATCAAAAGTGTTGTATTTTGGCAACACATCACCTCACACTCATGGAGCCTTGCTTGAGGTTCACGAACTCCATCATCTTTGCCACTCTCAATTCAATAGGGAAGAAACTTTGAATTCCTCCCATGGGATAGTCATTATTCTCCCTCTGTATCCTCCATTAAGAAAACCATATTTGTGCAAGTCCTTTAAGTTGATAGGATACTGATTCCACTTTTTCTGATGAACTCACCCCCATAATAGCAAGCACTTTGTGCACTTCATCAATGAATTCTTGGGGTTCCTCTTCAACTTTGGAGCCACGAAACTCTGGAGGGTTAATCCTTGTAAAGTCTCTCACCCTTGAGGCCTGAGTTGGGGCATGAGAAGCTTAGGCCCCTTGTTTTATTTGGTTGGTCATGACTTGTGCCAACAAAGAAATAATATTATGATATTCGACATGTGTTACCCCAACTTTCTCTTGTGGAGCTTGTGGGGTCGGATCACCTTCAGGAGTAGGGGCTCTTTGGGCCATTATTCTTGGTGGCATACTATAGAGGAGAAAAAGACCAACCATTGGGATAGGAAGCCTCAATTTAACTTCTAAAGCACGACATAGAACATGAAGAATTTAATCATTCCTAAAATGCCTCATAGCCTCCTATTGATAGTTGTGGCACGCTTCACAACCATGAACAAGACTCTACTTGACACGGTGTGTTGGATTTCTAAGGACCCTTTACAAACTAGTTCTCTGATACCAAGCTTATCATGACTAGGCCCTAGGCTTAGGTCGTGACACCAGGATCAAATAACATACACGTAGGGTGATGGCAAACTAGGACAATACTTGTGATCACAACATCAGAGGCCTCAGCTTCGAGTCTACCTAAGAAAGCATAACAAAGGCCATCCCAACCTCCACTAGTAGAAGTCATCCCTCTACCATAAGAATATGTGGAAGCTCCTCCTCTTCCCTTAGTGCATCCACCTCTATCAACATAACCTCTACCCCGACCTAATTTTCAGAGTTGTACCTCTAGCCAGCGATGCCGAATCCCTAATCGATGCTGTGGAGAAAGATCGGTGGGACCTAGAATAAGTCTGCATGGGACACTATCGAATCATATGCTCTGGAGATCCATACCCAAAACAAGATCTAGAGGTGAACGATTGCTGTGAAGGGATAAGAGGATACTATAACCATCTAGCTCGTAGACCTCTGCTGTAAGTTGGAAGAACTCTAGCCCGAGCTATAAGAATCATGAGCACCTTGCTCCCTCTAATGTCGGTAAGGCTGTATTAATACCATGAGGCTGGTATGATCTTCCTCCCTTAGTCATAGCTCTGCCTCTAGATGAGGTACCCAAGAACTGTCCAGAAGTATGGACCCTTTTGAGGTCCCTAAACTCCTCTCTCTACATAAGCTCCTTGGAAACAC
Source organism: Solanum aculeatissimum (assembly GCA_038996855.1). Taxonomy (NCBI): domain Eukaryota; kingdom Viridiplantae; phylum Streptophyta; class Magnoliopsida; order Solanales; family Solanaceae; genus Solanum; species Solanum aculeatissimum. The sequence goes on from JBCEWC010002200.1 coordinate 15,366, forward strand.
ATAGAGTTGATTACAAAGATGCTCCATCTCTAGATACCCAAAATATTGACTGTTTGATAGAATAAGCCAATACTCTCACAAAGTGGAAAAATCTCTCTACCTCCAGAGGAATAATAGTTTTAGTATTCCTGGCAATTGGCGAAAATTAACCGCAAACACTAAAATGGTCATAGTGCCCTATCTAAAACTCTTGAATATCAGACAACTGTCCTCACGGACACTCCAAGGAACAAATCTGTCACAGAAGGCACTGGAAAATATCTCCCACGTCATCAGAGGAGACCCAACTAGAAATAATCCCAAAATAGTTCCTCCACTACTCCCTAGATGGACCATGGAGCTAGAGGGTAACATATCGTACACCATGTATCTCTGCCAACCCCACAGTCTAAAGTAACTCCCTACAATTAACCAAAAACTCATGTGCGTCCTCGGTCTTCCCACCCTAAACTGAGGTGCCTCCATCTTCCTGAATCCCTCATACCTCTGCTGCTCCTCATCAGCGAAGGCAGTTGTTGGTGGAATCTCAATAATTAGGGCTGCAGGTGGTTGTGTCATGACCCGTACCTAGGGCCTAGCCATGACATGACAAATGTGACACTTGAAGGTATCCCACCCAAGCCTCATGTTTATATCATAAGCATTCATAAGGTAAAAAAGCATTCATAAGAGAATAAGCAAATGGAAGTATATAAATGTAAAATGTCATAGTTCCCATTGGGTACATACATACATCCCTTGTAAAAATCATACTTCTACATCATAGATCTCGGCGGAGACTAGCACATAGCTCACTAGCTCAGCCTCAAGATGTACATTAAAAGAAAATAGAAGGTAAAGTCTCAAGATAAAAGAAAATATAATAGAGCTCATTCTCGGAGCATGGGAACTCATAAATAGATCTTAAGGCTCGGTGTCAAGAACTAGCCATGATATGGAATGACCTCCTCCTCATCCGTCCCAATATGATTTGGGTCATATAGATGAAGAAGCATGCGTTAGTACATGGAATGCACTAAGTATGTAGGTATGCTATGAAGTAAAGGACATCACAATAATATCAATATGCATAATCATCATCATCAATAGAATGAGGTTCCATATGCGTGAGCATGCATGTTCAAAGACATATAAGGAAGCATCATGAAAATCCAAAAAACATCATTACATACATATATGGGAATAAGACCATAATCGATATTTATAAGACCATGCAGACTATTACATAGAATCCTAATGTTCTCTCCCATCGAGTTAAGAGGAGTCTACTTTGCCAAGGTAAAATCTAGTCTCACCCTATAGGCTCTATGCTAGCAACCATGATTTTCACTCCACCCTTTAGTTTCTATCCTAGCACGGTGAGTGTCCATTAAAAACTATATGGATCCATTAGCGCACCTTAAAGGCATAAAATAATAAACATCATTCCTATGGTGGCACATAGTTATGGGACTATGCTATCTACCAAAGCCATCTCAGTGCTAAGTCATATCCCATAGAATACTTTAAATCATGCATATATATATATATAACTTTCAACATAATTCATACTTCATTAAAATCATGCTTTCATAATTCGTAAATAGTCATCATATCTTTCATGAAATATTATATCATAAGAATAGTCCATTAACTTTGCTTTCATCATCATGTGGGTAGACATTCCCACCTTAACTTCATCATCATAAACATTTAGGGTTTTTATTACCCTGTTCATCATAACATCATCATAGCTTTGATATCATCATCATGGTCATAAAATATGCTTTCACATACTTAAAATCATAATCGTGAAACTTCATAGCTTTATCATAAGAGACTAGGACTAAGTGTGAGCTCATGAGAAATTGAGTCAAAATCATGTAATTGGATAGAATTCATCGAGAAAATATGCAATTAAATTGATTTTGATTATTAATAAAGGAATCCACATCAAATCATTAAGCCCTAATCATGCATACTTTGAAATCATAAACTTTTGCTTGATAACTACATACATCATAGAAATCATCATAATTCATATATAAGTAGTATTAATCATCATGTAGAAATTATAATTCATGCATTAGGAATCATGGTTTAAAAGCCTCTAAGAATTCATCATAAAACTTTGATAAAAAGAAGGTTTTGGGTTGGGCTTCATGGATGAAACTAATCCATGAATGAAGCCCTACATACCTCAAGTAGAATCCCTAAAATTGAGGTGAGAAATCTGGAAAAATCCTTAGTCAACCTTTAGATTTGCCTTCAATGGAACCCTCGACCTAGAGAGAGAAATATTAGAAATCCTTGAGAGAAACATTGAGAATAAAAGTCTTTAAATGAATTAGGAATAGTTCTTATAGGTACTAGGTCAGTTAGGGTAGTTAAGATGACCAAAATGACGTAGTTTTGGACTTAGGAGGATTGGAAAAAGTCAAAAACACCCTTCATTAAATATTACCAAAGTCATCCACGAGACCCCTCTCACTGTTCGTAGAATGACATATCACTCTTGGACAGGCTCGTAGACTATGGTGATACAAAATTTTAGCTACTAGAATTCCCCATGAGTGCACATTCGACTCATAGAAACATTCACGAGCCGTAGAGTCCTTCGTAACATGCTTCCTTCCTTAGATAAATTTTTGGTTCCTTCAGGCCCTTTTCCACAATACCAATCTATGAGTCGTAGAATATTCTATGGCTTGTTTGTTATCTCGTAGTCTAGTTCCACTGACCTCTTAAATTTCCATCGTTTCCTGGCAGTTTCCACGAGGTCAGCTATGACCCATGGATTACTTTATGAGCTGTAGATGGGCTCGTAGAGTCAAACCTTCAGGAATTTTTTGCCTTCACTTTTTCCAAGCTTAAAAACATGAGGGGTGTTATAGTATCTCCCCCTTGGGATCATTCATCCTCGAAAGAGACAAGATTAACTTGAATGGAGTAGAAACATGGTCATCATCATAGAAAAATGCAAAAATGCAACTTAATCTTCATTTTCATGAAATCATCAAACTTATGCATCAAATATCATTCAAAAATAGTTTCATGATCATGCATGCATGCAACTTAGAAAGAGTTATGCATTCAAGAAAATTTAGAAGCAATAGATCACATTAAGTACCTTAAGCTTGAGTAGAAGGAAAGAGATAAGGGTATCGTTCCATCATATCTACCTTAGCCTCGCATGTAACACTTTCACTTTGATGGTTTCTCCATAACACCTTGACGGATGCAACTTCCTTGTTCCTTAACCTTTTTACTTGTCGATCAAAAATCTCAATCGGTACTTCCTCATAAGTCAAAATTTCTTCAATAGTTACATTATCCAATGGGATAATAACATTATGATCACCCATGCATTTCTTTAGCATAGAAACATAGAACACCAGATGAACTATAGCTAATTCCACAAGCAAATCTAGCCCATAAACTACCTTCCTAACTTTCTTCACTATCTCATAAGGTCCCACATATCTAGGACTCAATTTTCCTTTCTTGCCAAAACACATCACTCTTTTCATTGGGAAAACTTTCAAATATACCTAATCACCCTCATCAAATTCTAATTCTCTTCTTCTCACATCGGTATATGACTTTTGACGACTTTGGGCAACCTTCAATTTTCTCTTATGACTTTCACTTTCTCCATAGAATCAAGTACCAAATCTGATCCAATTAAGGACATCTTTTGTCACGACCCGGATAGGGGGCCTAGATGTGACATGGCGAAGGAGAGCCCAAAGGTCCTCGATCAAGCCATCATAGCATTATTACACACATCATCGGTTCGGAAGCGCAGAAGCTAAACACATAACACATAAGCTCTAAGGGAATCGGGGCTTTGGACTCAAGCTATGGGGATGATATCAGAAATGGGATGAGCATGGATTCAAATATCACATAGCAATTATCTCTAAGGGGATGGGTAAATAGGATTCCACTATGGGGGCACACCAGGATTATGGGACTTTCCACATAGGTACATGGTCATTCACATTCTCCAACATTCAAGTCATAAGAATAATATAAGACAATTCTCATAATCCAGACCAAATAGCATAGTATTACATAACCATAATGTTTAACATAACAAGTCAACGTACAAGAGTTTAGAATGGTCCAACAAGCCTCTACATGAATAAGCGGGGCCTCGACAAGGTTTGAGGCTCACCCTCAATACATAAGAAAAGTAAATGACATAATATAAACTAGGTAGATAGACGGTGGTTATTGTTCTTGAACAAAAGGGCTCACCACTAGTAAAGTCTTCAACAAAGATCAAGCGTCTTCCAGAAGAATGTAGATATCGTCTCTGGTCTCTACATGGTTAGAACATGTTGACAAGGAATATGGGTTAGCACAATTAAGCACTAAGTATGCAGACATGTAATGCATATGACAATATAGTATGATCAAGCAACATGACAAGGGGACAAATGATACGAAGGGAGTGCACGTAGCCAAAGGGTAATATAATAAGATGTTATGCCATGATGCATAAAATGCAATCCTATGATCAATATATAGCGGGGATGTAACCTCAACCGACAACATGGAAGACCCAAGCGAGCAATTACCTTGATACACACTACTTGCCAAGTAGTACCCTAGTCAGCCTTGAAACAAGGGGAAACATAACATATCAATCCCTATCTAGAGAGATAACCCATGGTGTCACATGGTTTGATGGAAAGGAGTATGGACCCTGTGGAGATAGTCCACCCGCCTCCAATCCCCCGATACTAAGTCTCATCCCACGGGAATACATATATATATATATATATACATGCAACTTCAAATTGGAGATTTACTTTCATGCATATATATATATATCATGCATCATTAGTCAAAACCAAAACCATTGATCAAATCATGTTCATTCTTAGGCCAAAGGCCATCAAGAGTTTCTAAAATTATTTTCAAAATTATTCCATGTCAATGCAATAAGAGTAGCCCATCTACATAGCTTTTCGTATCAAGCCTTGAAACATGTCATGGTGGTACAAGCACCCAAGTATGCTCAAAGAGTCATGGCAAGACACTATATGATCACAAGCCTTACATATCAAATCATGTCAAGAGTTTCATCATAACAATATTCCATGCATATGCCATGAATAAGGAACAAGAATATGGGTAATGAAATTCAAACTTCATTTCACAATTTCAAAGGTAATTCATCATAAATCATGTGAAAATCCATAATTAAAGCATGATGCAATTTAACCATGCTTAATTAAATCATAAGGGGACATGCACATTGATCCTTCAAGAGTTTTCATGAACATTCATAAAATTCAAGCTTAAATTATGATTAAATCACCTAAAATCTACAGAAAATAAACCCAATCAACTAAATACTTCAAAATATGAAGAACCTATAACTTAAAGAAATCTTAAATTCAAAAATTAAAGAGTAGGGTTCTTGGGTCTTCAAGGATGAAAGAAAATCCTTGAATCAAAACTCACATACCTTCAACAGACCAAAGGAATAGAAAAATCAAACAAGCAAAGGTTGTCTTCCCCAAATTTCTTCAAGTTTCAACAATGGAGATCAAGAGAATTTAGGATTTTTCAAAGTTTAATGAGGAGGCTTAGAATGGATGAAAAGGGGTTAAGGTTAGGTTAAGGGGGTATAGGGGACCTGAGGATGCCTAAAAGGGGCCTACGGATTAATTAAATAACGAAAATACCATTAATGAAACGGACATTTAACTGTCACACAGTGCCTCATGGTGGATCTACAGTGGTCTTCCACTTGCTCACTGTCCATTCAACTAGCTGTGAAGAATGCCTTAGCCAAACCTTTAGCGCGAACTCTCGGGGGACTTTCTAGACCACTTCACGAGGGGGTTCACGGGTCGTGTTGCTTATCACAGACCGTGTACTAGTACGTGGAGCTACACTTGGCCCAAGAAAAACCCACAGCCTCTGGGCAGCCCACTTCCCCACTTAACGGTCACCTACACAGACCGTTTAAAGTCTCACGGGCCGTAGGGTGGTCCGTGAGCCATGACTTGGGTTATGGGGTTGGTCCTGGCCACCCTAAGCTCACTGGACCATTTCATGGACCCCCACATGGACCATGGACCCTCACACGGTCTGTGTTCCTTGCCTTGGGCCATTTTCAGGGCCTATTTCCAATGTCTTGCGAATTTCAGGCACTCTCACTATTTTGGCTATAACTTCCTCATACGAACTTTGAATCGAGTGAAACTAGTTACGTTGCGAAGCTAGCTCAAAGAGATTCAATTTAGTATGTAGCATCCCACACGATTCAACTTTCATCAAAATTTATGTCTCGTCAAAGCTCACTGCCCAAACGGCCTCTCTAGGCCACCAAATGATCCATTTTATGTTCGGCCACTTAAACTCAACCCGTGGCTACCAAAACTCAACAATGACCAGTGTAATATCATACAAGATCAACCATAAGGAGGTTTCGAAAATGTTTGAGTCGTTACAGTTCCCCCCATACGAACTTGAGGAACTTGATTCTCATCAGTATGGGCTTGTCTAGGGAGAAAGGCTCTTTAAGGAGGCATCTTCTTAATGAGTGACAAGGATACCATCAATCAGTAGTTCCTACAAAATGATTCATAGCATTATATACGGGGTAATGAAGTGGGATAATTTCTAAAATATCTCCATAGCCTCTCACTCATAGATATGGTGCACAACACACCCACGAATAAGACACTACTTGGACTCCGAGGACCATTTATAAATCTAGTAATTTGATACCATATTTGTCATGACCCAGGAGCAGGGCCTAGATGTGACATAGTGAATGAGAACCCGAGAGTTCTAAAACAAACCATCTTAGTAATGATTTATTCATAATTTCTTTGGAAGTGCGTAATTAAATAAGAAACACATAAATCTAATGGATTAGGGGGCTTTGGACTCAAGCTATGGGGATGTCATGAGGAAAGAGATTTGCATGAATCGCATAGCACATAATAATTACGTTCTAAGGGGGCAAGTAAGTATGACTCACGCTATAGGGATAAGAAGGGGCTTGGGACTTCCCATATAAGCACATTCTCACTAAACATATCATAATAGCACAAGCATTATCACAGTCAAAGAATAATATATAATCATAGCATCTCAACAAGCATAGAATGCGAGTGTACAATAGAGTTTGATAGGTCCAATATTGCCTTTTCATAAGATAAGGCGGGGGCCACAACATATCCCCGGCTCACCCTCAAGTCATAAGATAAAAAAGATATAACATAACATAAGGTAGAGTAAGGTGGATCTTGCCCTTGGAAGAAAGGGCACACCACAAGCAACAATCCAACATCACCAAGCTAACCTTTCAAAGGTAGATAGATATCATCTCCGACCCCTACATGGTTAGATCATGTAGATGAAAAGTATGTGTTAGTACATATAATGTACTAAGTATGTGGGCATGCAATTCATATGAACATGAAATCCAACAAAAAAGGTTAGATGGCAAGGGCACATATATAGAAAGGAGAATGTAGGAAAGAATAGTATATCAATATGCCGTGAAACCCATGATGCCTGAAATACCATAATGCTTACATATAAAGGGCATGTAACCTTAATCGACATCACAAACCCATATGATCTACAACATGAATTCACCTAATAAAGCCTCCCATCGGATGGGAGTAGACTACTTGTCAAAGGTAATCTACACCACACCTTACGACCCGGTCTTTTCAGTGTGATGGCCAACTTCCTTACGAGCTAGTCATTTCAGAAGGATTTACATATCATATCATATTATAATTATAACCATACCTTATGACCTTGTCATTTTGGTAAGGGTTACCATATACCTATGCTGAAACATAGTTCAAGAGAACAGAGTGGGACCCTTGGGGATAGCCCACCTACTACTCCAATCTCATTCGGTGGTAAGTCATCATCTCACAAGAATACATATATATACATGCTTTCAAATGGAGGTTTATCTTTCAAATCAATACAATGCAAGGTTGGGCTCAAAATCCAAATCATAGTTCAAGTCTTTTCATATTTAGGCTAAAAAGCCAAACAAGAGTACAAGTCATAAGTTCAAGAATCAATGCATAGGAGCAGTTCATTCAACACAAGTACAAGATAGTGTAAACACCCAAGATGCCCAATGAGCCAAGTCAAGACAAGATGTGATCACATTCTAGTCATATCCTATGCCGTTCATAATCAAGTCAAGTCAAGTCAAGTCAAGGTGAGACTAAGACCATAACAAGAGTTTCATCAAAATCAAGTTTCAAGTATGTATATGCCATGAGTGATAAGAGGAAATGCATGGGAAATAGAGATTCAATATTAAATCAACAATATAATATCAAATTCAAGTGAAATTCATGAATAAATTCACATTTAAATCACAATTTAGATTACCCATGCTTAAATCAAGCTTTCAAAGGATAATGCATATTCAAATCTTCATAATTTCAATGAAAATCATGATAATTGAACTTAAATCACTTTAAAATCATATAATAAATACAACTCATACTTCAATTTAATCAAATAAACAATAAATTTAAAGATCCATATTTAAAGTAAGCTTAAATTTCATAAAATCAAGTGTAAAAGAGTTTTGGGGTCTTCATGGTTGAAAGGAGAACCATGAATAAATCCCACATACCTTGATTAACTAGGAGCTTTAAGGAGGAGAATGATTGAAGAAGAGGACTTCCTTGGATTTCAACTTGAACCCTTAACCCACACTTGAAAGAGAACTTTTAGAAGAGAGAGTTTGAATAAAATTCTAAGCATTGAATGAATTTGAATATAGGATAATTCAGAGGTTTAACAGGGCTTAGGAAGACCAAAATGACCTTAGGAAAACACAACAATTCCAATTAAACCATTAATGAAATGGATAAAAAATATTGCCAGGGCTGCCTCACGGCCCACCACATAGAACGTGTAGTGGCACACGGGTTGTGTACCCTCCCATCTAGGAGCACATAGAAAATATCACACTAACGATGGTCCGAGATGGTAATTTGATACTTAGAAAATATTTCACTTCCATGACCATACGAAAGGCCAAACGAGTCGTAGGGCCTCACACGGACCATGAACAGGCCTGTGGGACCTCACTTGGCAAAAATACTTGGTTGATCTCACTTCCACGGCAAGCCACACGGATCATCAAGTGCCATACGACCCGTGAAGACTTCTTTTTTATTGGCATGAATTCCAGAACGCTAACCTTATACATAGAACCAATCCTTAAGTCAAGGCCATCACCAAACACCTTATCACGCCTTGTGAGAGGCCAGACAGGGCTCTTCATGGACCATCTAGTGGCACACAGCCCGTGAGGGGTCCTTTGGTGCCAAGCCTTAGCCAAATTTCAAGAAAAGAAACCCTGCACAGGTAGTCCCACTAAAAATACCATAACTTCTTCATCCGAACACCAAATCAAGGGAAATTAAGTGAGTTCGAAATCTAACAGAAAGAGCTTCAATTTGATAGGTCATGGACCACCCAGTTCTCCTTGTTCTACAAGTTATGTCCAGTTAAATGCGATCCTCCCAATGGTTCACATGTAAAACTCAACCAATGTGATTTCTTTGAACATGGCCAATTAAGAGAGTCTCATGAAGATCATTAACCAAACAAAATAAGTTCAAAATCAGATCTAACCACCTTCACAAGTTTTTTAAAATTTTGGGTTGTTACACACCATAGGAGCCCTTGTAGGCTAAGGCTAGTGGATCCACAATAGCAATGTTAAACTAAGATATGCATGCATAAGTTGATGGAGTTCCACTCGGCAAGTGGACTCCCCATGCCAACGTATGGGGTTATGTTGGATTCCATATAGTAGCTCGCATGGTCTTAAATATTGATTATGGTCTCTCCCATAAAGTTAAAAATATTTTAAGTCTATGTACCTTAAACTTTATTTCCATGTGCTACATATATTTTTTATTTCATATTGAGATTTAGTCTTTGTCTATGGTTATGTATCTTTTGAATGATATATTACAATTTTATGTGTGTATTGCATCTCGCATAGTACATTCTAATGTACTAATGCATATTTTTTCCCAAATGATATCACCATACAGGGACCGACATTCCTCCTCCTCCACCGGCACGTGGCTAGCTTCCGACGTTCAATAATAGTATCTTTAGTTATCCCTATAGTTTAAGTATTTATCTCCTCCCTCATGCAATTTGTATTTAAGATATTTACTTATTTTGGGTGGTACTATGGAGACTTTTGCTTTCTATATTGTTCTCTTTTGACTTCTATACTTGAGAGGAGCTTTGGATATGTCTTAATCCCCACTAAGTCTTATATGCAGATGGTATGTTTTAGACGATACGATTTCAAATTTGAGTTATTGTCCTTCCATGAATTTAATGATTGAATGTTTTCCCTTAGTATCATTCTCCACTCTTCAAATTTTGCTTTTATCATTGTTAAATATCTATGAATGTTTGATGAATGCTAAGAGGCTTAGGTAAGGTTCCTTCGTGTCATCATCCACCTCTTATTTAGCTTTTTTAATGACTCTTGTGGTGGGCCATGGGCTGAGCAACACCCCCAAGCCTTAGCATTAAAATTAAAAAAATAGAGTACAAGGAGGGGAACATAAACCTTACCTCCAATCCTATGTTGGTTCATAAGTCAGCCAACCTACTAAGGTTAGCCAAATCATCCCTTTACAAGAGAGATGCAAAACCTAAACTAAAAAACTAAGAGAGGACACCTCTCATTACAATTAGTCTAGGAAAGCAATAAATAAGGGAGACTCTCCCTTTACAAAGTAAAATAAACAAAAGATAAAAAAAACCTAATCTTAACTAAGGCTATGATAATAACTAGTTATATCCTAACTGAAGCTCAGGGTCATCATCCTTTGAACTAGCAATCTCTACCCAAGGTTGGTTTTTTAATTTGTTTTAACTTCATCCTTCTAAAGCTAGACATGTCATATTTGTCCTTGGTAAAATGAGATTTGACATCCCTTGGGAGTTGATGAATTGTAAAGACGAGATTTGGAAAAGTAATATTATTATTGTATTTAGATAGACTGTCAGCAACAAAATTAGCCTCCCTATAAATAAGAGTGTATCTGAAAGCCTAAAATTGGTTACTTAAATTATGGTTTTTGGTAGGAAGTTGTACAGTGAGCCAAGGAGGTTGGAGTTTCTAGATGATCCAATTCATAGATAATTCAGAATCTATTTCCAACACCAACTTATTGTAGCCTAATTGGAAACACCAAGTTAAGCCAAAGAGTGTAGCTTCTAGCTCAGCCTGATTGTTGGTACAAACCCCAACAGGAGAGGAATATGCAAATATTACATTCCACTAACACCAATGTTGCTTGGATTATCCATTGAACTACCATTAATATTCAACTTGACCATGTCTGTTGAAGGTGTTTGCCAGCACACTTTTGAAACTTTCCTCTCATAGGCACTCCCCTAAATCTTCCTAATCAACTATTTCCAATTGGATGGCCAATTGATATAAAGATAGGTAGTATAGAGAAGGTTGTAGGTATCTTTGAGAATAACATATTTCATCCTTGTAATATTAGATGATTTCCCACCATATTTGCTTGAACATCTATGTTTCCATAGATTCCAACAAATAAAGATAGGTATTTCTTGGAGGATGAGCTTATGAACAACATTGTGGCTTTTAAAAGTCCACTACCTCATAACCAGGTTTCTCAAGGGAGAATAACTCTTATCTATTCCAAGATAATTAATAAAAAATCCCACACATTCCTTGTAAATTGCCCAACCACAAATATATGGTAAATAGTATCCTGCCCAAGATTATGACAACAAGAACAACTGACAGATTCTTGACAAAAGATAATGATCTTCTCATTGGTTGGAAGTTTACTACCCCTCGAGGTTCTCCATAAAATGAAGGATCATTTGAATGGAATATAAGTATTCTAGGTATGAGAGTTAATAGAATTTTTATCCCTCTTCATACTAATGAGGTCCTAGGTTGATGAACAAGAAAAAGTACCATTACTATTGGGTGTCCATATAGCCTTATCTGGAGTGGTTACATTGTAATAAAACTGATGAGCCAGGATCTGAGGAATCACTTGAACAAGGACAATTTGATTGATATTTTTAATATTTTATTGTCCCTGATCCAGGAATGTTGAGACTTAGATGTTATTAGGCCTTGTAGTTTCTATTCTAAAGTATGCTAAGGGTTCACACTCCTAACAATTATCCTACTAAAAGTAATCTGAACCAGAGAAAAGGTGCCATTGAATATGAGTCTCAATTTTTAGCTTGTTCTTCATTCTATACTTCCAATCCAATGACTATCCATTGTCCCACTTTTTGGAAATGGGGTTTTCTCTTTGAAATACATATAGCCATTATAAAATATCCCCAAAAGGTCTTCTTAGTCCTGAAGATCCACCAATGTTTGTATTGAAATGATGTTGATACATCATCCATCTGTCTGACTCCAATGCCACCTTCATTGTAGGTATTACTTCAGTTCTTCTATGAGGACCAATGTTATTTCTTTCTATAATTCTTCCAACCCCACAAGAAGTCACCAATGAGCCCTTGAATCTATTTGAGAGTTTTTTTAGGAGGGCAAACAATAGAGAGAAGATGGAGAGGAAGGGACTGCAAGACATGTTTCACCATCACAGCCTCTCCACCATAATAAAGCATCCTAGTTTTCCACCCATTGATCATGTTCAAGACCTTAAACCCTAGCTCAGAGTAGTAAATAACTCTTTTCTCCCAATATAAATAGGACAACCAAGGTAAGTCATAGGGCTATAATATTTAGTGAAACCAATAACTTTTTTTATCTTTCTAACAGTAGAAACCAAAGCACAAGAAGGAACCATGAAGTGGCTTTTTTTTTTATTAACTAGCTGCCCAGATACGTCCTCATAAGTTGTGAGAGTCCACATAATAAGCTTGAGAGATCTCCTCTTTCCTGAAGTGAAAATAATTACATTATTAGCAAAACACAGATGGTTGATTTGAGGACCTTTAGGATGTATGAAAAAACCAAGATAGTGAGAATTAGAATTAAGCTTATTTACTAACCTGGACAACACCTCTATCCCAAGGATAAAAAGAGCAGGTGAGAGGGGATTACCTTGCTTAAGGCCCATTGTAGATTGAAAAAATACATGCCTAGAGCCATTAACAATGGTAGAGTACCAATTGTTGGACATAATTCTCCACACCATATCAATAAATATTTCACCAAAACCAATTCTTTAGATAATCAAACAAGTGTATGAATAGGAGACCCTATTGTAGACCTTCGTCATATCAAGCTTGATGATGACATTACTACTATTATTAGGCTTCTTGATTTGATGAATGATTTCTTGAGTCAACATAATATTTTCAAAAATGCTCCATGAGGACCAGTTACAGAATTTTTCTTATTGAGTTCACCTACAATAATAGCTTTCACTCAAGTATTGAGATGGCACCGTTTGAGGCGTTATATGGTAGAAGATGTAGATTATTGGATAGGCGGTTTGAAGTTGGTCAAATGGACTTGATAGGACCAGACTTGGTCATGGACGTCATGGAAAATTAAGACTCATAAGGGAGAATTTGAAAATAACTCTAAGTTGACAAAAGTCATACTCCGATGTTAGGAGAAGGGACCTTGAGTACCATGTTAATGATTGGGTCTATTGAAATTGTCACCCATAAAGGGTGTGGTTTGGTTTGGCAAAAAAGGTAAATTGAGTCCTAGTTATGTAGGGCCTTATAAAATCATTAGGAGGGTTGGCAAGATGGCTTATGAATTGGAGTTTCCATTGGAGATAAATATGATTCACCCAATGTTCTAGGTATCAATGTTGAGGAAATTCTTGGTTGATCCAAAGTCCACAATTCCATTAGTGGATGTGAGAGTTAAAGAGAACTTTACCTATGAAGAGGTTTTGATTAAGATCCTAGACCTACAAGTGAAGAGGTTGAGAAACAAAGAGGTTTCATCCGTTAAAGTACTTAGGAGGACCAACAAGTTAAAAGTGCAATATGGAAAGCAGAAGTGGATATGATGAAGATATACCCTCATCTTTTCCACTCTACCCAAGCCTCGGTTTCTAAGTTCTTCCTACCCTAAAACTCAAATTTCATCAATTTTAGTTTTCATGTCATTTATGTATGTTTTCATGTTTATGGGACTATTTTTGAATAATATTTGAAACATGAGTTTAAAATTTTTTATGAAAAAGAGGTTTAAATTACATTTGCATTCATGTTGGGTTGTTAACTGCTTCGCTAATCCCTTAGAGCTTACATTTAGCTTATTCAAGGATGAATGTTCCTAAGGGAGAGATATTCTAAGGCCTCGCAAATTAGGAAGTTAGAAAGTGTAGAAGAAGTGGAACTAGAAATATGCATATAAAAAGTACAAGCTTTATTTATGGCCCATGGTTCAAACCATGGGTTGTAAATAAGGCTCGTGGATGGGGTCAGCCTAGATGGAAATTTGACTAAGAGTTGGGGATAATGATGGTGTTTACAGTTCGTAAATGGAACTATGAATCATAGAAAGTATTAATGGTTTGAGGCGTTGGGTTGATAGAAAATTAGGTCTTCAAAGTTGAACTACGAATAAACAGAACGAGTCATAGTTTAATTTATGGTTCGTATATTAGTTTCGTAGATGGGGTCTTGAAGATTTGAAAATTTTAAAGTATGGAGGAAAATCAGGAAAGGGTTCTACGATCCGTAGATCATTCTATGAGTCATAGAATGAGGTCATAGATTGGGTTTCAGAGACAGTTTCAGAAGGTCAAAACTTGAACACGACTAAACCCCCTAATTACAACCCATAAACCATGTTAATTTTATCAGTTAATTATTTTATTTTTTAGATGGGGAGGTCTAACTCGTGCCTTTTCTCAGGAGATGGGGGAAAAGAATAGTTTCGGCGGTTGGAGAAGTAGCAGAGATATGAATACTATTTGGGACTCTACTGTTGGTTGCATTAGAAAAGTAGTAATCGAGGTACTATGGTTTCGAGAGGGGCCTTCTGTGGACGTCAAGGGGATTGGTACTGGAATAGAGAAGTTTAAGGCAAAGTGCAAGCTAAGAAGATTGCCTATATAAAGTGGTTAGAGTGTATGGTTGAGGATGAAAAATAAAGGCTTAAGGATATTTATAAGACAATAAAGAAAAAAGTGAAGACGACAGTGAGGAGTGCTAAGATAGCAGTATTTGAATGTTTGTATATTCAGCTAGGTAAAAAGGGTGGGGATAAAAGATTGTATAGGCTCGAGAAAGAGAGAGAGAAAAGTTTACAACATGGACCAAGTGAAGCGCATCAAGGATAATGAGGGTGAGGTGTTGGTGCATGAGACTTCTATTAAGCTAATGTGGCAAGCGTACTTTCATAAACTCTTAAATGAAAAAAAGTGACTAAGATATTCAGTTGGATGATTTGGTGCATTTCGATAGTCATAAAGATTTTGGTTACTGCGGGCATTTTAGATTTAAGGAGGTTAGACGTGCTATTAGTAGGATCAACACAAGGAGAGCGATCAGACATGATGAGATTCTAGTGGATTTCTAGAAGAGCATGGCTAAGGATGGTATAGAGTGGTTGACTAGGTTATTTAATACTTTTATAAAGACAACTAATATGCTAGATGAATGGAGGAGGAGTACAATGGTTCCATTGTACAAGAACAAGTGTGATATTCAAAATTGTAATAATTATAAGGGTATCAAGTTGCTAAGCCACACTATGAAAGTCTGGGAGAGATTGATGGAGATGAGTGTGAGAAAAAGAGTGTCTATTTTAGAGAATCAGTTTGGATTAATGTTAGGGCGGTTGACTACTAAATAAATTCATCTTGTTTAGAGATTAGTGGAGAAATATAGGGAAAGAAAGAAGGATCTTCATATAGTGTTCATTGATCTTGAGAAGGCATATGACAAAGTTCCAAAGAAGGTCCTATTGAGGTGTCTAGTGGCGAAAAGTGTTCCAATGGTGTATATTAGGGTGATAAAATACATGTATGATGGAGTAAAAACTCGAGTAAGAATGGTGGGAGGAGACTTAGAGTATTTTCCTATTGAGATGGAACTTTATCAAGGATCTGTGTTGAGCCCTTTTCTTTTTGCCTTAGTAATGAATGAGCTGACACGGTCTATTCAAGAGGAGGTACCATGGTGTATGTTATTTTTAGATGACATAGTACTGATTGATGATACTTGGGATAAAGTTAATGATAGATTTGAGGTTTAGAGATATACTTTGAAAGCCAAAGGGTTCAACTGAGCAGGTACAAAAAAAATACTTGGAGTACAAATTCAGTGTTGTGAGGGATGAAACAGGCATTGAATGAGGCTTGCAAATCAATTTATTCGCAAGACAGATAACTTTAAATATCTTGGGTCCATCATCCAGAGTAATCACGATATCGATGATGATGTCACACATCATATTAGGTGTCATGGATGAAATGGAGGTTTGCCTCTAGAGTATTGTGTGATAAGAAGATACCACCTAAACTTCAAGGTAAGTTTTATAGAATGGTGGTTAACTGTCCTTGCTATATGGGTCGAAGAGTTGGCCAGTCAAAAACTCACATGTTCAGAAGATGTAAGTCACAGAGATGAGTATGTTGAGATAGATATGTGTACATACCATGGGGTATAAGATTAGGAATGAAATTATTAAGGAGAAGTTAGGGGTGGCCCCTATGGTAGACAAAATAATAGAAGTGAGACTACGGTGGTTTGGGCATATGCAAAGAACAAGTATCGATGCTCCTATTAGAAGGTGTGAGAGATTTGATTTAGTATGCGAAAGGGTAAAGGTTGACTGAAAAAATATTGGAGTGAGGTGATTAGATAAGATTTGACAAAATTTCATCTCACCGTGGATATGACCTTAGATAGAAAGGAGTTGAGGTTACATATTAAGGTAGATGGTTAGACGGCTAGTGGGAAAAGTTAATTATATGGCCTTGCGATATAGTAGGTTAATTAAATGGATCAGTCGTATCTTTATATATTATGCATCCATTGCCTGTCTTACATTTGTTACCTGTATTATATTATATATTATCATTTGCTTTCCACTTTAGTCATTTTTTCTATTTTTCATATCTAGTATCTTCTGCTTATGGTGCTTGATATTTTTGAAATGAGGGTCTTCTGGAAATAACCTCTTTATCTCTATGAGGTAGTGGTAAGATTTGCCTATATTTTACCTTTGAAGACCCCACTTGTGGGATCCCATTGGGTATGTTGTTGTTGTTGTTCTTGTAGTTTCTTGCAACACCCCTATTACTTTTAGGCCTGGAAAATTGAAAGACATAAAATTTTGTTTGTTATTTGATCCTACAAGCCAGCCTACGACTTGTAGAAGCAACCATGAGTCGTAGGCAAGTTCGTGGAAAGTGCCCAGTGAAAATGAAAAATTGAAGGATTTTTGAAAGTTGACTTATGAGATACTAAACAGAATGTATAAGTAATGACGACCCATCAACAGGTCTCATGGGAAGAGGCCCTAAGGAACCTAAAATTTTTCCAAGTCTGGAATCATTCTACGAAAGGATTTACAGCTTGTAAGTGGAATGACGGGTCATGCTGCATGTTTGTGGCTTAAAAGCTGCAATTCTAGTAGCTCAAATTCTGTGACACCTAGTTCCATGAGCCGTAAGTTGATCCATGGCCCATGGTCAAGGTCTCCTGAATGACTCCGATAGTTTTTAGTGAAGGGTGTTTTTAACATTTCTAATTCTTCTAAGTCCTAAACTATGTCATTTTGGCTACCCTAACTAACTTAACTTTCCTAACCCTTACAAGTCTTATTCCTAATTCATTCAAGGCCTTTAGTTCTAAAAATATAACAACCAAGAATTTTAAAACCTTATGAAGCTGATTATAATGTGATTTGAATTTACTTTGGTTGTTTAATGATCTTCATGAATCTCTCTTGAATGGTTGTATTCAAAGAAATCACATTGGTTAAGTTTTCATGAAGTCTTGTAGAAGTACTAAATTTAAATGGTCATAACTCTTATAACTATTAGAACTGGGAGGGCCATGACCTATAAAATTGAAGCTCTTTGAGTTATCATTCCAACGCACTTGGTTTCACTTGATTTGGAGTTCGGATGAAGAGGTTTTGGCCTTTTTTGTAGGACTGCCTGCACAGAGATCCTTTTCAAGAAATTGGCTAAGGCACACTCCCATGATAGCCTTCACGGACCGTGTGCCACCTTATGGTGCATGAAGAGGCCTGTATGACCTCTCACAAGGTGTGGTAAGGTGTTTCAAGATGGCCTTCACTTAAGGATTGGTTCTATGTATAAGGTTAGCATTCCGAAAATCGCATCAATGAAGAATAGAGGTTCACGGATCGTGTGAGGCCTCATGGCCCGTGAACCTGTCCGTGTGAGGTTGGCCTGTCAAGGCTCTTGGCCAAGTGAGGCACCATGGACCAGTTCATGGTCCATGTGAAGCCTCACGGACCGTGAGGCCTACCGTGTGGTTGCGGGAGTAAATTTGTTTCTAAGTATAGAATTACCGTCTCGAACCTTCATCGATGAAATATTTTCTAAGTATCACTTCATGGTTGAGTTCATGGTCCGTGAGACCATTACACGGTCCGTGTAGTGAACCATGAGGGTGATATTGGCAGTTTTTCTTACCCGTTTCATTGATGGTTTAATTGTAATTTTGGTGATTCCTAAGGACGTTTTAGTTTTCCTAAGCCCTCCTAAACCCCTAATTTATCCTATACACCTTCATTC
Organism: Solanum aculeatissimum; assembly: GCA_038996855.1. Classification (NCBI taxonomy): domain Eukaryota; kingdom Viridiplantae; phylum Streptophyta; class Magnoliopsida; order Solanales; family Solanaceae; genus Solanum; species Solanum aculeatissimum. Next base: position 34,118 of record JBCEWC010002200.1, read on the forward strand.
AATTCAAATTCTTCCAACACTTGGAATTATATTCGAACTCTCTCTTCCAAAGTCTCTCTTCCAAGTGTGGGTTGAAGGTTGGTGTTGGAATTCAAGGAAGTCTTCTTCTTCAATCACTCTTATCTCTAAAACATTTAGTTAATCAAGGTATGTGGGATTAATTCATGTTTATCCTTTCAACCATGAAGACCCAAAACTCCTCTTCTTCAATTTTTATGAAATTTAGCTTACTTTAAATATGGGTCTTTAAATCTATTGTTGATTTTATTAAATTGAAGTATGAATTATATTTAATGGTTGGTTTTAAAGTGAATCAAGCCCTAATTTATTGAATTCCATTGGTTTTATGAAGGTTTAATTATGCATGTCCCCTTACTCTTTAAACCTATGCATGGGTAATGTTAATTGAGTTTCAATTGTTGATTTCACTTTGAATTACATTGTCATGACCCAGAAGTGGGGCATAGATGTGACATGGCAAAGGAGAACCCTAAAGTCCTCGATCAAGCCATCATAGCATCATCACACACATTATCGATTCGGAAGTGCGGGAAACTAAACACATAGCACATAATTCTAAGGGAACGGGGGCTTTGGACTCAAGCTTTAGGGATGTTGCCGGGAATGGGATGAACATGAATCACATAGCACATACAAGTATTTCTAAGGAGAGGGTAAGTAGAACTCAAGCTATGGGGGCATACCGGGTTACGGGACTTTTCGCATAAGCACATTCCCAACATTCACAGGTCCAAACATAGTCATAAGTATAATCGATACATCATTCTTATAGCCAAATCTCAATAGTCATAACATCTCATCAAGAAACATATACAACTTGCAAGTGTTTAACATGTCCAACATAGACTCTACATAGATAGAGCGGGGCCTCAACATAATTCGGGATCACCCTCAAGTCATAAGGAAAGAAAGTAAAACAATACAAGGAAGAGAAAAGTAGATATTGCCCTTGAACAAAAGGGCTCACCACAAGTAATAGCTTCAAGGATGTCACTTGTCGTTCAACGGTAGGTAGAGGTCATCACCGATCCCTACATAATTAGAACATGTATACAAAGAGTATGGGTTAGCACAATAAAACACTAGGTATGCGGGCATGCAAATGCATACGCACATGATCCTATATATGACCTAGATGGCAAGGGCATATACATAGAAAGAGAACATAAGAAAAGATAGTATACTAATATGCCATGATAACCATGATTCATGAAATGTCATAATGCTTATAGTATAGAGGGGATGGAACCATAACCGATATTGAAACTCATGTGAGCTACAACATGAACTTACCCGATGAGGCCTCCCGTCGAATCAGAGAAGATTACTTGCCAACGGTAATCTACACCACACCTTATGGGCATCCCATTTCGGTGTGATGGACACCTTCCTTACAACCCAGTCATTTTGGAAAGGATTTACATAACATAGCATATCATATCAAATCATATCAAAGCATACCTTACGGGCCTTCCATTTCAGTAGCAACCTACGTTGGCACATAGTTTTAGAAAAGGAGTGGGACCCTTAGGGATAGCCCACTTACTACTCCAATCTTTCTCGATACTAAGTCATTATCCCACAAGAATACGTATATATATAAATGCTTTAAAATGGAAACTTGACACTTGAACTTCAAACCATGCATACTTGGGCTTAAAAGCCAAATCACTTTCATTACTCTTATGCATACTTAACAAGAGTCAAACACA
>JBCEWC010002201.1:0-35848 GCA_038996855.1 Solanum aculeatissimum
TAGAATATATAAAATAAATATTATTTATAGTTCCATAATTAAAAAAAAGAAAGAAAAAATAAACATAAGAAAAAAAATAAAAGAGAAAAAAATAGAAATAAAGAAAAGAAACAAAATATTAACAAAAAAAATGAAAGGAATAAAAAAGAAAAAAATTTGTGTAAATCCTTACCCATAAAGCAGGTCTACGAAGGTGAAATAATGAAATCTTTGCCCATAAGGCAGGTTTGGCGTAAAATAATGAGACCTTATAGCTAAGGGGCAATTTTGTCCAAAAATATATTCTTAAAGGAATGGAGGGTATTTTTGCAAAGTCATCCTTATCAGGGGTATTTTTATCAAGACCATCCCTTAAAAAGGGTATTTGTGAACATAACCCGCTATCCTCCCACAAAGCCCAAAAATAACTATAGCGAGAAAAGCACAATCTTTATAGAGGTAGAGAGGTTGTTTTTGGGCAACCTTCGTCTTAAAAACCCATAAGCAAACTAAATTAGATACGAGAACAAAGAAAAGGAAAAACAAGGAAGAACGACTAATAACGAAAACAATGATAGAAAGTAGATACAATAAATTTAACAAATATAAGATGGATAATGACACCACAGGATAATAAAGATCGGACTAAACCTACTAATCTATCCCTACTAGCTAGCTACTCTAATACACGCCCTCCATTCTTTTCTATCTAGGTCATGTCCTCGGTAAGATCAAGTATCTCCATATCTTGTCTGATCACTTCGCCCAATACTTCTTCGGTCTAACTCTACTCCTCCGTGTAGCCCCTAAATCCAACCTCTTGCACCTCCTACCAGGAACATCGATACTTCTCCTCTGTACATGTCCAAACCATCGCAATCTCGCTTCCCTCATCTTGTCAGCCACATGGGCCACCTCGAACTTCTCCCGAATGATTTCATTCCTAATCTTATCACTCCTGGTATGTCCACATATCTATCTTAACATCCTCATTTATGCAATCTACATCTTCTGAACATGTGAGTTTTTGATTGGCCAACACTCCACCCCATACAATAGAGATAGTCTAACCATCATTCTGTAAAACTTACCTTTAAGTATATGTGGTATCTTCCTATCACACAATACTCCAGATGCAAGCCTCAATTTTGTCCATGCTGCCCCAATACGATGTGTGACATCATCATCGATATCGCCACTACTCTGGATGATGGACCCAAGATATTTAAAGTTTTCTCTCTTAGAAATAGGTTGAGTGACAAGTCTCACATCACTGTCTACTTCATCCCTCTCAATGCTGAATTTACACTCCAAATATTTTGTTTTGGTCCTACTCAATTTGAATTGTTTAGATTCCAAAACAGGTCTCCAAACCTCCAATCTATCATTAACTTTAGCCTGAGTCTCCCCACTTAGAACTATGTCATCCGCAAATAGCATACACCATGAAACCACCTCTTGAATAGACTGTGTCAACTCATTCATCACTAAGGCAAAAAGAAAAGAGCTCAATACAGATCCTTGATGAAGTCCCATCTCAACAGAAAAATACTCTAAGTCTCCTTCCACCGTTCTTACTTGAGTTTTGGCTCTGTCATATATGTCCTTAATCACTCTAATATATGCTATTGGAACACCTTTCTCCTCCAGACACCTCCATAGGACATCCCTCAAGACTTTGTCATATGCCTTCTCGAGATCAATGAACACCATATAAATGTCCTTCTTTCTTTCCCTATATTTCTCCATTAATCTCCGAACAAGATGAATTGTTTCAATAGTTGACCGCCCCGACATGAATCCAAACTGATTCTCTGAAATAAAAACTCTTTTTCTCACCCTCATCTCTACGACTCTCTCCCAAATCTTTATCGTGTGGCTTAACAACTTGATACCCCTGTAATTATTACCATTTTGAATATCACCCTTGTTCTTGTACGGTGAAACCATTGTACTCCTCCTCCATTTATCGGACATCCTGGTAGTCTTCAAGATAGTGTTGAACAGTCTAGTGAGTCACTCTATACCATCCTTGATCATACTCTTCCATAAATCTACCAGAATCTCATCGGGGCCGAGCTCCCTCCCTCTCTTCATCCTACTAATAACACGTCTAACCTCCTCAACTCTGAAACACCTGCAGTAACCAAAATCTCGATGACTATCGAAATGGGCCAACTCACCCAACACAATATCTCTATCCTATTTTTTGTTTAATATTTTATGAAAGTAAGCTTTCCACTTAGTTTTATGGAAGTCTCATCCACCAACACCTCACCTTCCTCATCCTTGATGCACTTCACTTGGTCCAAGTCATGAGCTTTCCTTTCTCGCACTTTTGCTAGCCTATACAATCTCTTGTCCCCGTCTTTCTCACTTAGCTCCACATATAGGTGCTCAAATATTGCGGTCTTAGCACTTGTTACTGTCGTCTTTGCTTCTGTCTTTGTCTTCTTATAGATATCTTTAAGCCTTCGCTTTTCATCCTCACCCCTATACTCCAACTACTTCGTATAAGCAATCTTCTTAGCTTTCGCTTTGCTTTAAACTTCGCCATTCCACCACTAATCACCCTAACGTCCGCCAAAGGTCCCTCTCGAAACTCCTAGTACCTCGGTAGCTACTTTTCTAATGCAACCAACAGTAATGTCCCACATATTGTTAATATTCCGCTACTACTCCAAGCCTCTACACTATTCAACTTTTCTTCAATCTCTCGAGACAGGGAAAGAGTCAGGCCTCCCCATCTAATCCTCGGTTGGGCATAAGTAACCTTCTTCTTCTTTTCCCCCTTCATCTCTAAGTCTATCAGTAGAAGCCTATGTTGAGTGGAAATATTCTCACTCGAAATAATCTTGAAATTCTTACAAAAGCTTCTATCGCCTTTTCAGAGAAGAAGGTAATCAATTTGAGTCTTAACTACCGTACTACGAAAGGTAACCAAGTGATTTTCTCTCTTCGGAAAACATAAGTAGCAATAACTAACTCAAAGACTTTGGCAAAATCTATGAGATACGTCCCACTTTCACTCTTCTCCCCAAAATCAAAGCCACCATGAACATCTCCAAACCTACTAGAGGTTGCCCCGATATGCCCATTAAAATCTCCCCCAATGAAGATTTTTTCTGTATCAGGTATACCTCTCACGACCTCATCCAAATCTTCCCAGAATAAAGCATTTTTTGACTTCCTCATCCAGACCCGCTTGAGGCGCAGAGGTGCTAGCTATATGCACTACATTACTACCAACCACAAGCTTTATAAACATCATCCTATCATTAATCCTCCTAACTTTCACCACATAATCCCGAAGGTCTTCATCTACTGGGATACCTACTCCATTTCTATCCCTAGTACCACTCGAGTATCATAACTTAAACCCATCAACATTCCGAGCTTTGGTACCTACCCATCTGGTCTCCTAAACACACGCAATATTAATTTATCGATGACATGACCCTAATCCACCATTCGATCCCAACACTACTAACTAAGCTATAACGATCAAGAAGATACAATTTAGAGAAAACTATACAACCCAACAAACAGAACATGGATATGTAATCAAACAACCAGGTTCAAAATCAAGATGAATGAACAGCTAAAGGTTAACACAATACGATATGTAAGCTCACACAATATAGTAAATGATAAATCAAGAAATATACCGTAAAAGTCAACAGAAACAACAAATGCAAATACTGTACAAGATAGATATGCAACAACAAGAAAGAAACCACACACAAATATGTACTAGGCAAAGATAAGAGGCAAGTAACAAGATAAAATTGATTGAAATAAGAAACAACAAGAGATTTGGAAGATATCACCTGGAAGACGTCACCAAAAAACTGTTTTTCGCCAGAACTAGAGACTGCTGAGCGATCCCGGAATATCTCGCTAAAGGATTCTAATCGGAATGACGTCCCTTTTTTGTTGCAACAATGGTGAAATCTCTTCTTTGTTTAGGAATTGGGGGAAACGCTGGAAGAATCGCTATTCAAGATCGGCAAAAATTGTGTTGAATTTGATCGGAATGATGAAGAAGATGAAACAGGTGAATTTCGAAACAACCCAGAGAAAGAACTCACTGAAACAGAGAGATCCAATAAAGTTGATCTTGGAATCCGTGAAAACACCAAACTCGTCAACTTCTTGTTGTTCTTCTTTCGTAAAGATGAAGAGATAATCCAGTGTCCACTAGTTAGATTAGATCGAGAAATGTATATTTGTTCACATGAATATCGGGGTTGATACCAATGGAGCTCGGAATCGACCGTTCGATTATCGAAATTCTAGGGTTTTGAATCGGCGATGGGTGGCGACGACGACGACGATGAACAACGATCGACGACTAGTGTGCTCCGAGCGATGAAGCAGTTACAAATTTGCAATAGTATGTCTTCTATGCTATTTTTCAGAATTTTATTTCTGAATTTGAATTTATGAAACTTCTCTATGCCTCGCTAATTTGACGAAGATCTAATAGTGGAAAGTAAAACGTAAATTTTGTCTTTGAATGTTTTTTCCTGATATGTGTATATTATTCGACAAATTCAATTAAAATAGAATTAAGAGAGTAAATAATTAAATTGTAGTTACAAATTGCATATTGGCACACAAAGATCAACAATAATGTTTTCTGATGCCCTTTTATTAACTTTGAAGATTCAATTAAAGAAGTAGCAGCTAGAAATGAGAAGGAATATTTTAGATAATAAGAATTATCAAGTCTAACCTGCTAAACAGATTAATCAATTACACTTAGGCATTTGCATCGTCACGTGCGTTGGATCATCCATCTAATCTTTTCAGTTTTTCCCCCTATTAAGCGAAAGCCAAACCGATAAGAAAGATATTTTTACGGTCAGTTTCATGCTTTCAAGAAACAAAATCCTCTTCCCCTTTATCTCTCTGTTCCATTTCCCGCTCGTCCCCCTTAAACCCTCAGAAGTTGCAGAACAAGAAGCTCTCGAATTCCTTCATAGGCTTCTCTGTTACCTATAAAACGCCATTTCTATACCTTCAACAGCAGTTACTCTCAACCACTATCGGAGTATTCATCCAAATGGCCGCCGCTTTCAGCGCTATTTCACTTTGTCCGTACAAACTATGCCATCAGCTAAACCCTAGGAAGCATTACATTTCTTGCTATACTCCCTCCTCTGCTTCTTCTATAGGTACGTTACATTCTTATTTCGCCTTCCTTTTTTGGTTTATTTTTGAATTTAGTTAATGAAAAATGATGAGTGAGAAGTCATGCAATGACAAGTTCTGGAGTATTAGAGAGAAATCGATTGAACTACTTTGGAAATGAAGTAATCGCAATTTAAATGCTTTAACTATTTTTAGTGGGTAAATTGCTGCCTCATAAATGATGTATACATTAATAAATTGGTTCCAATTACTGGTTGCAGTTGGTATCATTTGAGTTTGACTTAAATCTCTGTAGTGTTATCATTGTTTTTCACAGTATGCCATCAAGTTCTTTACGGCTATAGTTAGTATTGTTGTTAAAATCAGTAGATGTATCCTGATTATGGATACACTTACAAACATATATTTGACCTTTTCTTGCATTACCTGTGAGTAAATTGTATGCTTACGTGTAAGTAAGAGTCACAATACACACACTATGAGCAGTATTAATGGAAAGTGATTTTGGCTCGGAGAGATTTCTTGCTTCTTAGTTGTTACATCCCTTTGATTTCTTGAAGGTGCTGTTGGGAAGAACTGTTGAAGAAATAAGAAAGAGATAATTGAAAGAACTTCGTTGAAAGTGGGTTATTCTATTTATTGCTGAAAGTTATTGTCATTTCAGGTGTACGTGGATCAAAAGGTCCTCGTAAAAGACATGATAAAATGGAGGGTGCTGGAAGAAGCATCGACGATTCTGTCCAACGAAGGATGGAACTATTCTATGAAGGGTCTGATGGCCCACCTTTGCGTGTTCTTCCTATTGGTGGTCTGGGAGAAATTGGGATGAATTGCATGCTTGTTGGACATTATGATCGTTATATTCTTATTGATGCTGGAATAATGTTCCCAGGGTAGGTGTTACAAACTCACCATTCGTGCAACTATTTAACAATGATATCGCTGTGGAGAAAATTTTGCGGAATTTCCCTTTAATGAGTCTTCTTTTATTACTCTTTCTGTTTTAGTCATTAATCTAATGGTGGAGGTCCAGAGGAGATGTTATTATTTCCTACTGAAAGTTCCTCTAAACTTTTATATATAAGTTAAAAGTTCCGACTGGGAATGATAAGCTGTTCAAAGAATTTCTATCCTTAAATCGTACTAGCTGTGTTCGGTTTTGAATTTAGTTACCTTGTCTGGATTTCTTTGTCATGGACTGACTTGGGATCTTATTGGATGCCCCCTCCAGCTATGATGAACCTGGTGTCCAGAAGATTATTCCTGACACAACATTCATTAAGAAATGGAGCCACAAAATTGAAGCAGTTATTATAACCCATGGACATGAAGACCACATAGGTGCACTGCCGTGGGTAAAGTTTCTGTTCTAATCTATTCGTATTTTTATGTGTACTGATGGAAATATATTGCATATTCCGTTCAGGGACAATGTACTCTCACACTGGAACTGAGTTGAAGAGTCATACTTCTAACATTTTCTAAGCAACTAGTGTATGTCATACCAAACTTATCCTGCTGTCTAGAGGTCGTGTTTTTAAGGTCCTTTATTTGATAGGTTTAGTGAGAATTTTCTCATCTTTACTACCATGCGTCCATGCCCCTTTATGGATTTTCTACCCTTTGTTGGTTTTAACCTTTTCTGATGCATGGAGTATATTCCTTGGTGTTTCCGTTCCTCTTGTTTGATATCCAAATATGTTTGTATGTATTTTGCACAGTTTATGTTGCCTTGATATTTGTTATCCTGACAGGTAATTCCTGCTCTGGATTCTCATACGCCAATTTTTGCATCATCGTTTACAATGGAGGTTTGTTAAGATCCTATGAGTTTTTTGATTCCTTTGATTACATAGTAATGCTGTGTTCACAAGGATATGTGGTATTTTGAAGCCGAAATCTATAAAACCTAAATCTGCCTTCTATATCAAAAGAAGAAAAGGAGAAGATCTCAAATCAAAGTGGAAACTTTTCCTTGAGAAATAGTTCAAACTTGAAAGCATACTGAAGCTGCTTATCCTTGAGATCTAGTAACAGAACAAGATTTTTCGGCTTCTCTCTTGTACCAAGCAAAGGCAAATCAGAAATTACTTGAACTTTGGTCTCTTCAGTCTGCATTCATCCGTGTTCCATTTTTATCTTCATCAAATAGAAAAAGTGAAACTTCCTTCTCATCTATTCTATTTGTTATCCTTGGTCTCTCTTTCTCTCCCTTTTGGTCTCTGGTTCTTCTTTCTTCAGCCTTCTGATCTTCTTTTGGAATTTTGCTTTGTTCTTTTCTCCTTTCTATACGTGCTTGGATGGCTTTCTTATTTTTGTTATTTTTGAACAAGGTCAAGTGGTTGGTATACTATCTCACAGGCTGCATGGCTAATTTAATTTGTTGGAGTATGATCCAAAATCCATCTCTAAATTGAGACACCAATACCTACTGTTGCATACTTATTTATTAGTGCATCATGTTCTTTTTGCTGTAAACTTTTCAACTGTGTTACATGTTGATTTCTGTTGAACTAAGTATCTCTATTGTTTTGTAATCAGCTAATAAAGAAGAGACTGAAGGAGTATGGGATATTTGTTCCATCTAGGCTTAAGGTGTTTAAAACAAGAAGGAAATTTACGGCTGGGCCCTTTGAGGTAGAACCTATAACGGTTACCCACTCCATTCCAGATTGTAGTGGAATAGTATTACGTTGTTCTGATGGTACCATCCTCCATACAGGTGACTGGAAGGTATTGCACTCTGTCCCTCTTATAAGGCATCCTTAAAAATGTCTAGATATGAGTGTTCTTTTTTGATTGGTAGCATTATGAGTATTCTGTATTTGAACAGATAGATGAGTCACCACTCGATGGGAAGGTTTTTGACCGTGAGGCCCTTGAGGAACTCTCAAAAGAAGGTGTTACTTTGGTATGGATAGTATCTTATTGTGGAATTTACTCTTTTTTTTTTTTCAATTAGACATATTACTTTTAGAATGACTCAGCTCAACCTGCTGAAATAATGTGTGAAGTTATACATGCACGTATTTTTTGCATATGGTGTTAATCTTTTTTTCTAGGGACAGGAGGGGGTATCCAGTTTGTCTTAATCCTATATCCTTATTTACTTTATGTGTATACACCTCTGTTTATTTTTTCATCATTCTACAAAGTCTAACTTCATGGACGAAACATGGAGGATATATTGTTCATTGAAGCAAACCTAAAAGAAATTATTGATGTGTATCTTTTTACCAGATGATGAGTGATTCAACAAATGTCCTTTCCCCTGGAAGGACACTCAGTGAAACTGTAGTTGCAGACTCGTTGCTGAGGCACATTTCAGCTGCCAAAGGAAGGGTCATCACTACTCAGTTTGCATCTAATATTCATCGTCTTGGTAGTGTGAAAGCTGCAGCTGACTTGACTGGCAGAAAGCTGGTATACTGTCTCTCATCTGTTAGTTAAATCTTTTGATCTTTTAATGTTGTTTAGACTATCTTTTCTGTTTTCTCGATTCTGATTATAACATGATTGGTTAATAGGTATTTGTTGGCATGTCCTTGAGGACATATCTTGACGCTGCATGGAAAGATGGGAAGGCACCAATCGATCCATCAACTCTGGTAATGACCTAAATTGTCAAGGTCTCTTTTGACTGGAGGACATACCTTATCTGCTTGCAAAAAACCTGATATGTCAATTGGCATGTACAAGACTGTTAAGCTTATAAGTCTCGACTTACATATTTTTCTATGCCATAGTTGTAAGCGTTAACCATGATATAAAATAAAAACGGTAGAGTGCTGTGTAAGATCGTTTCAAGATAAGGCGAGGATTAAAAAAAAGTTTTTTTTCAACTGTATTAAGACGAGATATTCAGAATTTTACCTAATGTTTGTTAAGAACTGAGATTAACTCTGTTTTCACCATCACCCGTGAATTATATTCATTGACATCTAATGCGAAGGACACTTTGGTCAGCTGAAAGCCTTAAGAGTAGGTCTAATCCATGGATCACTTCCTCAATTGTGTGGCTTAATAGATTGTATCAGGTTTTGTGATTACACTAGAGGTGTCAAATGGACGGCTTGAATTGAATTTTGGTGGGTCAAAATAGGTTGAGTTTACAAATAGGCGGGTTGTTGGCCTGCCAAAAAGTTACTTGGACTGAAATGGGCTAAAAAGTGAGTGATAACCCAACCCACCAATTCTTACAAAGTTTTAATTTCTTTGTTTGTTCGTCTATAATTATAAATACCGAATAAAATTTTCTTTTTTTATATTATGTTATATGTGACACATCAAACGAAAAGAATGTCTTTTTGAATGTATCTTGGCGACAAGGTTTCTCATGGATCAATTTGGACTACATATCGGCCCTTTTGTTTGATGGAAGTAATTGATTTCATGGCTGGCATCCAGAAGATGCCAAATTAGCTAGAAAAGGAGTGTACAAAAGTATGCTAACTCTGATGTATTCTCATACTACCAGTGAGCTAACAAAATTCAAAGCTATCATGGGAATCTATTGGGGATAAAAAAATCCAACTAAACAAATACGCAAGACATGCTTTGAGCTTAGGTTGACTAGTTGAGAATCCATCAAAGCATCTTCTATTCCTTTCATTCCGGATACTCCAAAAAATGGCAGCAAGCATCATCTTCCAAACCTTCTTGATGGTGCTATCGACTTTCCTAATGCTCCACCTTTCAATACCTTCCCTGATAGTGTTTGGCATTACCCACTTAAGACCAAAAAGATCGAGATACATTTTCCATGAATCTACTGTTACGGGGCACTGCAAAAACAGGTGGCTATATGCGATTCTTCTGCTCTTTGGCACATATAGCATCTGTTCACAATCTGAATCTTCTTTCTGGATAAGTTGTCTCAGGTTAACAGGCTTCATAGACTGCAGTCCAGCTAAAGCATATGACTTCTAGTGGCAGTTTGGTGACTTTGGTCTTCCAGTTTAGCTTCCATGGCCAATTGTTAGTGATAACATTTTGGTCCACAATTTTTTTTTTGATTTGCACCGGGTGTCCGAGTCTCTTAGAGCCCCGACTAATCCCGGGGTGCACAGGCCCTCGGCAAGGAGTTTCCCGCAAGTGCACCACGGTTAATTCAGGTTTTGGTCCACAATTTTTAGATGGATTGAGTTGGGTTGAGCTAATAAATGAGAGGTCATTACATGTGGGGTGGTTCATGTTTGTATGGGCAAATTTTGCCATCCTAGATTACACCAGATTTTTATTCCAATACACCAAAAGTACAATCAAATAGACATAACATTATATTTGATTCATGATAGACCAACATGACTTTTTAGCCAAGTACCAAAAGTTCCTGATTGGAAAAAAGAACATGTAGTTGAGGTTGTTTGTTTCTTTTTTCTTCTTTTCTGATCTTCTGGACCAGGGGTATGGTGAGGAGGGAGGATAAGAAGTGGGAGGTTGAGTTTCCTGCTTTTCCTTGTCGTACAATTTCATTAAATTTTTTCCTCTCGCTGGATCTGCTACTCTTTTGAAGTTGAATCCAGATCTAATGTCATTCTCAATTACTCAATTAAAATCTGAGGATAGAGGGAGGAAAACACCTTGAGCTTTTTTTTGAGTGAGGATTATCACTCAAATTATTGTATGATATCATAAGCTCATCTGTGTAGGTAACTAGTGATATTCTGAAAGGATTTTTTCAATTTGTAACGGTGCTTTTTTCCTAAATAGCTTCCTTATAAATCTACTCTTCATATTTTCATTCTTCCCCACTCATAAATACACACATCTAATTCAGGTAAAGGTGGAAGATATTGACACTTATGCCCCAAAAGATTTGCTGATTGTGACAACAGGTTCTCAAGTAAGTATTGTTGATGTGCCTGCCGGCTTTGTAATCTTCAATTACGGAATACGTAACCTAGTCTCTGTTGTGTCAGGCAGAACCACGGGCTGCGTTGAATCTTGCATCATATGGAAGTAGTCATTCACTCAAATTAAACAAAGAAGATCTAGTTTTATATTCAGCCAAGGTACTGTATTGTACAACTCATGGCAACAGGAATTTTTCGTTCATGACAAATTCATTCTCAGGAGTCCTATTCTCTGCAGATGTATTTGATCAATTAAGGTCATCCATGTCTTGACTTTGTCATGTTTGCTTTAATCTTTTAATGCCCTAGTTCTGACTCCGTTGAGAGACGATCTGATACATGCATGTCCACCTGAAGAGAAGAATCTTATTCTCGCTCTTCTTCTATCAACCATTTTATTTCCTTTCAGCCAATGTACTGATGGTCTATTTGTTTGTAGCTTCTCCCTAGATAGCTCTTCTTGTGCTTTGATATCGCGATTTTATGCTTCCCGTCACTGCCTCATGATCAGCCATGTTTTAGTTTAAAGTGTTTATATGCTTTGATTTTAATAGAGCTTATTTTCTTTACAACATCTTTTCCACATGAAAGGAGGTGGTTCTATTGATTAGTAGCTTCGCAAAGAGCATCTACTCTACACAGTGTGAAAAATAAATCTCCCACTTTGTGAGCTGAATAGTATCATGCTCCTGAGTCTCCTTCCGACACCCAAAAACAATAGTAAGAGTGGTTTTGAACGTAGGGATAAATTTCAATCGGAGGCTTGACAGCAAATGTCGTCTTGATTTGTATCTTTGCACTGTTTCCTTTGCTTGCATGATGAACTGGTTAGTATAATCAATATTTGGTAACTTTGAATATCTTTCTTTCTTTAATTTCTCTTTCCTATTTATATGATGAATGCTTAGGAACGTATCTTCTTGATTTTGTTAATGCTTTTTGGCTCTATTGAAACTATTTAAGAGAAATATTCCTGAGGTGTTCTTTGGAAGTCTTAAGTTTGCAGAAAGATAATTGATAATGTTGTTGGACTGCCATAATCAGCTACACAATCTTTTTTATAGGTGATTCCTGGTAATGATACCCGGGTGATGCAAATGTTGAACCGTATATCAGATATAGGATCAACTATAGTGATGGGAAAGAACGAGCTGCTGCATACATCCGGCCATGCTCATCGTGAAGAGCTGGTAAAATTTTTCTTTTAAGTGAACACTTATATTTTTAAGAGTAAGGCTCCTTTTTTTGGGGTGGGGGTGGGGTTGTAAGTGTCTAATCTCAAGCTTACTGCATAATGATGGAAGCTCCTTGCCGAGGGCCTGTGCACCCCCGGGATTAGTCGGGGCTCTAAGAGGCTCGGACACCCGGTGCAAATAAAAAAAAAATGATGACTGTTATGATAATGGTTCATTTTGTTGACCTCTCGAGTCCCATTTAGTTATTTCTTTTGCTGGTAGAAGCTAGTAGAAGTTGTACCTGATAAATCTTCATTCACTGACTCTCATTCACTAACTTAATAGTGATCTGAGTATTATTCCACTTAGAAAAATAAGAAGTTGGTTATCAGATCATGTGTATTTTGTTTCATGATATTGTGACAAGAAAGAAAGTTAGCCCCCTTTTTATGAAGTAGTGGTAAGGTCTTTCGGAAACAACCTCTCTATCTCTATGAGGTAGTGGTAAGGTCTGTGTACATTTTGCCCTCCCCAGACCTCATTTGTGGGATTCCACTGGGTATGTTGTTTTTGTTATTATTGGCAATAGATGTATTGATGCGACACATTTAAGGGGAGGTGCCCTAGTTCATGTGATCTGTTGATGACATTGTACTAATTTATGAGAAGCGGAACAGAGTTAGAGACAAGCTAGAGGTGTGGAGACAGAACGTGGAGTCCAAAGGCTTAGCTAGAGTAGGACTAAAAGAGTATGTGAGTGCAAGTTCAATGATGTGCCTCGTGTAGTTGATGTGGAAATGAGGTTGGATTCTCAAGTCATCTCTAATAAAGGGAGTTTTAAGCACTTGGGGTTATTATCAAATGCAATGGAAAGATTAATGAGGATGTCTTTTTTTTTTAAAACTGAAATTGATGAGGATGTCTCACATCACATTATTGTCAGGTGCTTAAAATGAAGGCTAGCACTTTGAGTCTTTATGTGATAAGAAGGTGCCACTAAAACTTAAAAGGTAAGTTCTACAATGTAGGGGTTAGACTGAATATGTTGTATGAGCGTAGTGTTGGTCGATCAAAAACTCTCATGTCAATAAGATGAAAGTTACGAAAATGAGAATATTGAGACGGATGTGTGGGTTTATTAGCAAAGATATGGTCAGACATGAAGATAGTCAGACCATTAAGCGGCCTTCGTGGCAGACAAGATGCGGGAGGCAAGGCTGCAATAGTTCATACATGTCAAGAGGAGATGCACAGACACCCTAGCGAGGAGGTGTGAGAGGTTGACGAGACGTAGAGATGTGCCGAAAAAGTATTGGGAAGAGTTGATCAGGTAGGACATAGCAAGCCTTCAATTTATTGAGGACATGACCCTTGGCATGAGGGTGTGGAGATCAAGGATTTGGGTTAGAAGCTAATAGTATATAGTTCGCCTCTTTTGTCTCCTGCTAGTAGTGTTAGTATTATTTTCGATATTTTATTATATTCCTGTTTCTATATTTCTTATTCTTAGTTTTCTATTACTACTTGTTGTCTTTTGTGCATCAGTTGTCTTACTATCCTGTTGTTGTTGTTACTGGTTATGTCTCCATAAATAATGTGTTTTTGCTTTCCTTGAGCCGAGGGTTTATTGGAAACAACCTCTCTACCTGCCAAGGTAGGAGTAAGGTCTGCGTAAACTCTACCCTCCCCAGACCCCATTTGTGGGACTGTACTGGGTATGTTGTTATATATTTTGACAAGAAAATGAAAAAGATTCATATTGTAACATGAAAGGGAAAATTTTGAGGGATGGGTAAGTGAATTGCACTGTGGGAACTTTTTCTAAGCTGATTTTAGTTTGTAAGTTCCATATGGTTGGCCCGTGGATGAAAAGACATGTTGAAGAGAGAAGAGGAAGGGAAGGGGGGGGATATGATTTTCATTTTTATGCATCTTTTTGCTTTAGAGAAAGAAAGGGAGAAGAAATCGTGTCGAATTTCAAGAATTCCAGTTTCTCAGTTTGTATTCCAGAGCACGACACAGCTTTGATTCTGTAAATCTGTTTTGCCAATGATTTTAAATCATTTTTTACGCTCTCATGCTCAATGTTCTAAGCTGCAATATTGATGATGGATTTCCTGTTCTGAAGGAAGAGGTTCTAAGGATTGTGAAGCCGCAACATTTTCTTCCAGTCCATGGCGAGCTCTTATTCCTTAAAGAGCATGAGTTATTGGGGAAATCAACTGGAATTCGGCATACAGCTGTAAGTAGTATGTTTTTATTTGTATGTTTGATTGATAATGCTTATTGCTTCAAGTACCTTCAATTGTCTAGACATGTAGCCATTGGATTTAAGGTGTGTTGCGGGCATATATTCTTGAGACAATGAGGGAAAGAATTTATCCATAATGGTACCTACTATTCTTGTAATTTAGGAAACTGTATCATGCTGGAAGCTTGTCTTTTTGGTCAGATGTAGATGTCTCGCTGGTTTAGCCCCCAGAATGTGGCAGATTGTCCTTTTTCCCCCACATATTTTCTTATTCTTTAAGATTCTGTTAATGTCACCCCCAGAGCCACCAAGCCCAGGAGTCAAATAATGGTTTTCCCACTTTGCATCCTTGGTGAATTGAAGCCCAACCTCATGGTTAGAGATTGATGACCCTTGGCACTAGACTTGTGCCTCCATTGTCAGATAACAGATTTTTATCAAATCTAGATATAGTGTTTGAGGAAAGTTTGTCCAATATCCAATATGTTACATGGAATTCTTTTTTCAAGGTTTTGCTAAAAGCTGTTCCAGCAGTTCTAATTTATTCTCTGCTTCATTAGCTTTACTGTGACCAATGGTCCTAATGTCGAAAGATTCTAATTAAAGGATTCAACCATTTCTACTGATTTTCCAGTTACCTGAACTGGATCTAAGTTGACCAACCTAGGAGCTTTTGTTATGCATGTTTCAGTTTCCAGTTTCTCCCTGTGGGATGCGAGAAGTGCAATCCTATTTATTTCCTTGAATATATAGACTTGAAGAATGATTAAGGAGGTGAGAGTTATCTGCAGTGAGAGAATAATTCAGTTGAATTGTTTGCATTACTAGCATTGTTGTCAACTTTCTCAAAAAAATAATTTCATTCTCACAATAAGCATTGTGGTCAAGCCTTCTCAGTTCATTCTCGATGCTGATTTAAAGTGACCTCTGTTATTGTTAATGTGTGTGAATAGGTTATCAAGAATGGTGAGATGCTTGGAATCTCCCATTTGAGGAACAGAAAAGTTCTATCCAATGGTTTCATTTCCCTAGGGAAGGAGAAGTTGCAGGTTTCTTACTCTCATTGTGTGAACGAAGACTGCAGTCTTTCATCTTGTTTTCTAGTTTAAGCTGGTCTGTGTAGACATGACACTGATCTAGTATTGTTTTCTGCAGTTGATGTATAGTGATGGTGACAAAGCATTTGGTACAGCTGCTGAACTTTGTATTGATGAGAGACTAAGAATTGCTTCAGATGGTATTATAGTGGTCAGGTGATTTTCTTAAGCCTGTGATGCATCACATATTTGCCCACCTTGTGATACTGATTTGTCTTAGATATCTGTAACGCAGCATGGAAATATTACGCCCTCAATCCACGGATGGTATGGCAGAGAAAGCTTTGAAAGGAAAAATAAGAATAACCACACGCTGCTTGTGGCTTGACAAAGGGAAACTTTTGGATGCGCTCCATAAAGCTGCACATGCTTCACTTTCAAGCTGTCCATTGAATTGCCCATTACCGCACATGGAAAGAACTGTGTCTGAAGTTCTTAGGAAAATTGTCAGGAAGTACAGTAGTAAAAGACCTGAGGTTATTGCCATTGCCTTTGAAAATCCTGCAGGCGTCCTGGCTGATGAAATCAATGGAAAACTTTCTGGAAAATCACATGTAGGTTTTGGAATTTCAGCACTGAGAAATGTATTGGATGCAGATCAGAAAAGAAGACAGGCAAGTGGGGCACGTGCAGAAGAAGGCAATGGCCTTGGCTATCCAATTGATGATGCAGCTGAGCAAGTGAAAGGTTTTGTTACTTGCATGCTTCTTTTACAATGAAATAATTCAGTAATTTTTTCCAATGCATTCCGTGGTTTTTGAATGTAATAAGATGCTAGCCAAGTAATCATCTTTGGGTTGGTGTGCTTGTATCTTCTAATATAATTGCTTTTGACATTTACAAAATGGACCAATAATCCTGGGGGTAAGGGTGGTTGGCCATTCATCTTGGTATAGGAATTTTGAGTAGAACTGGAACGTCACTTGAACTGAATTACATATATTGGGAGGTCACACATGGTACTGCAATATGGGTAAGTGTTTAACCAACTGTAGTTTGCTGTGTTAAAATTTGGTTAGTATTTGTCATGTGCATTGCAAATGCTGAAAGTTAGAAGCCCTTCAGTGGCTGAAAAGTAAGAGATTCCTGATTGCTTGATTTCTGCTCTCTACAATGGAATTCTCACATGTTCTCTATGTCTAAATTGCATGCCGTTGCTGCCTTAAAGTATGCTTTTGCATCATGAAAGTAATATTTTATTTCTCTTATCTGGAGAGGACAATTTCATTAGTCGGTGGCTAGATATTACATCGGAAATTGCTTTTTGATTTTCGTTGTCTTATATGATTAAGCTTAAGCATCCAATGCATGCTTATATTTTGCTGTCATTTCTTCCCTAACTTTTACGCGCAGGTGATGATATTGATAGTGAGAGACTTATGCATGATGGAGCAACTACTTCAAGCTCAAACCCACTGGATGAATATTCTACCACTGAGGTATTATCAGATGATTCTTCAAAGTTTTCTGTATCATCATCACTACTTGGTCAGTTAAAAGTACGTAGATTTGGTGCTTCAACACAGGAGGAATCAGAATCGTCCAGAAAAGAGAGCATTCAAATTGATTCTGGCTTTCCACAATCTATGATGAAATCTTCCAAGCCTTTGAAGAGAAACAAATGGAAACATGATGAGATAAAGAAATTGATTACATTACGTGGAGAACTCCACAGCAGGTTCCAAGTTGTTCGTGGACGGATGGCACTCTGGGAAGAGATATCTTCAAATTTACTATCTATTGGAGTCAATCGAAGTCCTGCACAGTGTAAATCTCTCTGGGCTTCTCTGGTTCAAAAGTATGAAGTGAGTGTTTCTGATTTATGTTTCCTCCTTGAGCGTGTGTACATTTACTTGGTTGTGCTGATTAACATACCCAAACATTATTGGAAGAAACAATATTTCACAATAGAACCATAAACCATGCACATTTTGAGCATCCTTTTCAGAACTTTGTTTTAGGATATGTCAAAAAGAAAAAAAATCTCTGTTTTTAGGATATCACATTATTCTGTCTGAGGACACAGAAATGAAAATAGGGATAGAGGTACTTTTTTGCTATGTGTCTCAAGGGGAAAAAGGAAGAGAAATAAGATTTATTGAAATAGACTCACATTTTCTGTTTGGAAGGCTACTTTTAACAATGTTTTGGCATTTTGTAACAGGAAAACAAGAGTGACAAGAAAAGCCAGGAAAAATGGCCTTACTTTGAGGAGATGGATAAAATTTTGTCTGAAATGGAGGCAACGGTCCAGAAATGATTGCACATATTAACTCTCGAGGGTCGTGCTTGTGGAGGTGATTCTTCATTGGTGGGATACTGAACTTTGGATTACCGATATTTATCAAAAGAAATACTAACGCATCCTTGAAATAAAAGAAGCTGTATCAAGACTTCATCATTTGTCCTGGTCCATAAGCTGTTGCGCAAGGTCAGATGAAGCCAAAGGCAGGGAAGGGGTATGATTCATTTAGGGGTCCTTATAAGCCCGGGGAAGGACTGGTAAATTCTGCAATGCTTTTTAAGTGATGATTTTAGGGATTGGAAGGTTTGTCATGCTGTAATTTTTTCAAGTTGATATATACAGCTGAAAGTGGCTCTAAAGTTGTCTGAGATTTTGATGGTAAGAGTTGGGATATACGATTGATTTGGGGTACTTGTAGGGTAGTAGACACTATTGATTTTGTATTACATGTTGTACCAACTATAGCATTGAAAAACTTGATGATGGAATGTAGGAATATTGCTTCATTAAAGAAAAGGTAAAATACGATAGTCTTACAGAAGTATTTCTCTAAATTACCTTAAATATTTCTTGGTACAGTAATATAGCAAGTGAGGTTATATAGACTATTTCAATCAAATTTATAGTGAGGTTATTGTCATAGAAAGTCACAAGTTACAAGATTTCACAAAAATATAAAATAAGATTACGTAAAAGAGATTTTTGTAGTTCAATTCTTTTTTAAATTTCACGTATAACAGAAATTTAATTCATATATGTCATGTAAATAATAAAACAAGTTATTTGATAAATCAAACGATCTCTAATGGTAATGTAACTGTGCGGAATTTCATTTGATTAACCTTTTAAAAAGAAATGATCTATTAGGCCCCTTTTTGCAATTGTTATTTTTTCTAAATAAAATGATATTACAATAATCTAATAATCTAATCTCATAATTAATTATAGATGAGAGCAAATTCTATTTTACCGCCCCACGAAACAGTATTAAGGGGGGAAAAACATCTTCTATTCCTTTTGTAACTTGAAACAATTTTTCAGTGCGGCAGCCATGGAGGATACCTCATCATCCATTCCTCCGAGCAATGCCACAACTTCCGGTGCGGCCAAATACCTAGCCGGCCTCCCTTCTCGTGGCCTCTTCTCCTCCAACGTCCTCCCCTCTACTCCGGTAACTTCCTCTTTCTCCCTCCCAAAACCCTAATTTATGTTTGCACCCTCCCCTCCTCTCCTTTGCTTTACTGATTCCTTATAGTGTAATTAATACTAGTGTTGATAAGTACAGTATAATTGAGTAGATATAACCGTTTTCTTTAATGTTTTGGAGTTGATATAACTGTTGTATAATTGTCCCAAACTTGGGATAAATTCTGGAAAACAAGTTTAGGTTTTATGTTGGATATAGGGTTCAGGGAGATCAGAGGCGGATACAATCTTGTATACTTTTAGTTAGTTTATGTGTAAAAATTTGTTACAATAATAGTAGGTATGTACCTATAAGTTTTAAAATGTAACAGATTCAATGCTAATAATCTTATCTGAGTTCAATGGCCTCCTAGCACCTTTTAGAGTAACAATCAGCTTTGTCTTTCCTTCTTTTATGTGCACTTTAAGATTATATTATCCATGTGGCCTTAACCTCTTATGTGTTTACTACCATCATATCTGCTGACCAGATATAGCTTGAAAAGAATTTGGTTATGAAAAGCAAAGTGATACTGAAATGTTTAATAATGCTTCTTCCATTTACTTTTGATCTCCACTAATTTAAAAACTTTATGCAGGGTGGAATGCGAGTATATGTTTGCGATCACGAAACGTCACCTCCGGGTCTGTTTCCATATATTGATGCCTTTTAAATTACTTAAAGAATGGGGGTTTTACCCTGTGCGTACCCAGAGGGTAGCGGCTGTGGGTTTCCCTTGTCATAAAAAAAATTATTTAAAGAGCAGCAGTGCTATATAAACGTCTTACCTGAGCAATCTTTCTTTTATGGTGAAAATTGATTTTGTCTTTAATTCTCCTGTTATTCTTGTCCTTTGACTGGTTTTACTTGCATATGGTTGTTTTATTTTCTGATTTTTGGTTTCTTGGACTTCTCATATACACTTCTATTCTAAGTCATTGTAAAGCATTGATATCCTCTCATTGTGTCTCATGTAGTACATGGTTGGTTAAATCATAGAAATATCTCTTCTATCTTGAGTTTTGATGCAATTCGAGTGTCTCTTTTTAGTTTCTTTATCTCTTTTTAAGATGTTTAAATTTTATTCTATTCCTCATTGACCATTTTCCTCACGGCTAGATATTCATCAATCTGGATTGCTAGTTTTGTTTTACATAATGTTGTATATGCAGAGGACCAGTTTATTAAGACAAACCAGCAAAACATATTGATTAGGTCTCTCATGCTTAAGAAGCAGAGAGGTGACTATAGTTCAAAAGACGGCAAGGGGATTTCCTCGAATGACAATGGTAGAAAGAGGTAATTGTCCATGTTTTCTTAGTTCAGTGTTATTGCTATCCTTTACCAGCTAGTACACCTCTGTCCAGTTAACATATCTGCATCTCCTGCCATCACCTAATTTTCAGAGCTGCTGAAAAAGCATTGGATAGTAGGGCATCAAACAAGAAGGCTACCACCAGTAACCAAGTTGGGTCTCCCCAAGGTGAGCTCGTGTGAATCATCACTTGCGGTCTTTGTAGGTGGTACATTCAAAAGTATTTCTTTTTTTAAAGAGAGAAGTGAGTTTTCATTGAAAAGACACTTGGATTGTTGTGGTTGTTGTTCATGCATCCTCATACTAAATTGAAAAAGAATGAATCATGTGAGTATCCCTTAGCTCTCCATTACTTCATCTGTTGAAATTGTCCAATTTGACTCTTAAATTCTAGCTCAGCTTTTATTGCATAGTTTGAATACTAGCTCTAATAGTTTTGGGTCCACAAAAAGAGATCAGTAGTATTGTTTGCAAAAAGACTTATCCTTCCCTTCCATTTGATGTAAAGAACAATTATCATAATGGTTGATAAGAGATATATGGTTCTGTTTTGGTATAATTTGTATGCTTCCGATAGGGGATATAGCGCTGTTAGAGTAGTATTGCCGGTTATTTTGTAAGTTGGGTTTTGGTGAAGTCTGGTCAGAACTTCTGAAATTTGCTATGATTCAATGAATACTACTGACCGATTAAGTTTCAAAAAGGAATTGAAGATGTTACTTGATTATTATACATTAGTAGGAGCAGTAGTAATTGACATATATATTGAAAATTTATCTCAATTTGTAAACATCACATCAAGTTCTAAATCTAAATTGACATTCAAGACATTCGTACGGATGTAATAACTAATTAGTTATATTGCCTTAGAATATTTTAGAACATTCTAAAATGGAAAGTCTCATATAGGTTGGTATAAAGGCCTTAGTATTTAAATCGCTAACGACTTCCAATCGTGGATTTTTAATTTATATAGCGTCAGTTCAATTTAAAGGTTAATCTTGATATATGAAGGTAGAGTCGTGAATTAAATCTTAACCTAAAATATAATTTGCAGAACACCGTGGGAAGACTAGATTTGTAAATGAAGAAAAAAATAGATGGGCAGGAGGGGGCTAGTATATTTTACAAAGCTGAGAAGGCGAGATTTTCAGTGAAAGAGGAGGGGGATGTACTTTTAAGAACTTGGAGGTCCTCTTGAATTATGATATGTAGATAGGGGTTTCGACTTAATTATACATTGAGTACATTATGAGATGAAGTGTATTTATCATCTTTATAAAAACTAATAATCATGTCAGTGTTATACTACATAATGCACAAAATAAAACTCGGCTATCTGAAGAAGTATCTTTTTTGGATAAAAGAAGAGTGAAGGGTTCAAAGAGCTTGTTTGGTTCCTAGGCTTCTTGTTTCATTGTAGTCTTTTATGCTCATGTAAGTTGCTGTAGGCTCTTATTATTCTTTTACCACTTTTGACATATCAATCCTATGCTACATAATGAAGAAGTAAAAACTGGTGAAATCTTGTTGGTTAGGGGCGTTACTAAAAGATCTATTTTTTATTTTTTTGTTTTACTTCTGCCTCATGGCTTCACTATGTTGCATGTCTGTTTAGCTACGGTCATGTCCCAAATCCACATGACCATCACCCAAAACTCTACCCGACCCGAGTGAACCAACCCATGTAATAATCCCTACTTATGCACCTAAATCATGAATGCGGAAGCCTTTGGAAAATCTCAAACCTTTTAAGTATTGAAAACCATGCATGAATAAATCGTTAAGTACCATTTCATTTTAATGGAATATCCATAAAAAGTAATAAAGCCTCATGCATGCATGCCATGTGAATAACCATAATTACAACCTGAAGGTTATGGAACCTTTATGCCAAGGATTAAGCTAGTCTATCAAGATGGGTCTCGGTGACTCAAAAGCTCCACGAGAAGCGGAGCCTCACTAAAAGTATCTGATTGGAAGAGGTGGAGCTATCCCAACTGCATAGCTCAGGATGACCAACACAATCATGAAATCAAAAGTTGAATGGCTAAAAGGCCTAAGCTCCACATGCCTAGTATGTATCAATTATCATAAACCATTTCCCCAAGAAGTGAGACAAGATTTAAATAAATCTAGTGATATACATAGACATTTATATAAAAAGGAAGCATTTATATCAATCAAGTTAGACAGTGAAATGAAATATCAAAGTAAAATCCGAAGTCCTTGTGTTCAACATTAAAGCTTAACCAAAATCATGTGAGATTTTATCCTTCACTGATAGAGCTATACCATTACTGACACAAGACAGGATGTAAAGTCAACTAGGTTATGCACCTAATGTCAAGTATCATATATCCTACTCACTCAGGTCGTCTTATTGTAGTGCCGTATTAATTGACTCAACCATTCTAATAATGTAGTACAATAGTACCCTCTCATAGAGGCATTCTGTCATAGCTCCAAACCATAAGGTAGGTCCTTTCACAATTCATGGTAAAGAAATTAAACAAATGAAAATCATCTTTAAAGATTCAACAAGTGCTATTTCAACATGTAAAGGTTTTCAAAAATGTTACACTTCACATTTTATAAATATCATGACAGATAGCACTTAAGCCATTTACAATGCAAGTAATGGTACGATCCCAACCTGCTCGTCCCCATAAGCTAGGATTCACATTAAACTATATCCTAAAATCAATTCAACATTATGCATTTTGGGATAAAAAGCTTCAAGAGGCAGTGAATTTCATACCTCTAATTGCTTCCCAATCTTATTTCAAAAGTCCAAAGATGCTAACGATTCACAATCTACATATATCAGCTCCGGTAAATCAATAATGCTCAGGGGCGGATCTATGTGTGTCGATGGGGGTGCCACGGCACCCGGTGGCCTCGATAAGAACTTTGTATTTATATGTATATATTTATAACAAATCTTTATATATTAAATTTGCCACCCCATGAATGTTATGGTGAATGGTGCAATTGGCAAAAGGTTCTATGTGAAACTTCTATGTCATAGGTTCAAACCCCATTGTTGGCATTACCTTTTAAGCTTTTTTTATTGTGAAGGGCTTCAACTCTTCTCTTTTTTTCTTCCTTTTCCTTTTTTGTCCTTTTTCATTAATGTGTGCAAGGACTTCAATTTTTCTTTTTTAACCCCATTAGTTTTTCTTCTAAATTTGCTATTACTTATTAATTCAATTAATTATTTTTCTACTTAATTCTTGATTTATTTTCTTTTTCACTAAGGCTTAATCTCTAATTGAAACAAGTATTGCGTGTGCATTCTATATTAACTATTGATGAGTGTTAAATGTTGAATGTCACACAAATATTATTAATAATATATTTAAATAATATTAATTTTAAAAAAATATAAGTTTTAAAATAATGGATATTATTATGTTAGAGCTTTTGAATTTAAAGATTCTTTCAATTTTTTAATGACGTTTGAGCTAAGTAAAGATAACAACAACAACATACCCAGTGGAATCCCACAAGTGGAGTCTGGGGAGGGTAAAAATGTACTCAGACTTTATCACTACCTCATAGAGGTAGAGAGACTGTTTTCGGGGAACCCTCGTCTCAAAAACCCATAAGCAGAATAAACTAGATACGAAAACAAAGAAAAGGAAAGGAAAAACAAGGAAGAACGACTAATAATGAAAATAATGATGGAAGGTAGATACAATAAATTCAACAAATATAAGACGTATAATGACACTATAGGATAATAAAGTCCGGACTAAACCTACTAATTTATCCCTACTAGCTTGCTACTCTAATACGCGCCCTTCACTCTTTTCTATCTAAGGTCATGTCCTCGGTGAGATCAAGTATTGCCATATCTTGTCTGATCACTTCCTCCCAATACTTCTTTGGTCTACCTCTACTCCTCAGTATAGCCCCTAAATCCAACCTCTCGCACCTCCTAACAGGAGCATCGGTACTTCTCCTCTGCACATGTCCAAACCAAATCAGTCTTGCTTCCCTCATCTTGTCAGCTACAGGGGTCACCTCTAACTTCTCTCGAATGGTTTCATTCCTAATCTTATCACTCCTGGTATGTCCACAAATCCATTTCAACATCCTCATCTCCACGACTTGCATCTTCTGAACATGTGAGTTTTTGATTGGCCAACACTCCACCCTATACAATAGAGATGGTCTAACCACCATCCTATAAAACTTACCTTTAAGTTTAGGTGGTATCTTCCTATCACACAATACTCCAAAGGCAAGCCTTCATTTCGTCCATGCTGCCCCAATACGATGTGTGACATCATCATTGATGTTGCCACTACTCTGGATGATGGACCCAAGATATTTAAAGTTTTCTCTCTTGGGAATAGGTTGAGTGACAAGTCTCACATCATTGTCTGCTTCATCCTTTTCGATACTGAATTTGCACTCCAAGTATTCTGTTTTGGTTCTGCTCAATTTGAACCCTTTAGATTCCAAAGCATGTCTCCAAACCTCCAATTTATCATTAGCTTTAGCTCGAGTCTCATCAATTAGAACTATGTCATCCGCAAATAGCATACACCATGGAACCTCCTCTTGAATAGACTGTGTCAGCTCATCCATCACTAAGGCAAATAGAAAAGGGCTCAACACAGATCCTTGATGAAGTCTTATCTCAACAGAAAAATACTCCTAGTCTCCTCCCACCGTTCTTACCCGAGTTTTTGCTCCGTCATAGATGTCCTTAATCACTCTAATATACGCCATTGAGACACCTTTCATCTCTAGACACCTCCATAAGATATCCCTCGGGACTTTGTCATATGCCTTCTCGAGATCAATGAACACCATATGAAGGTCCTTCTTTCTTTCCCTATATTTCTCCACTAATCTCCGAACAAGATGAATTGCTTCAATAGTTGACCGCCCCGGCATGAATCCATACTGATTCTCGGAAGTAGACACTCCTTTTCTCACCCTCATCTCCACGACTCTCTCCCAGACTTTCATTGTGTGGCTTAACAACTTGATAATTGAGTTTAAAGCTTCAGTTTTTTTTTTCCTCAACTATATAGTATTAGAAGATTATACAATTCAAATTTTTAACGTAATAAATCTCTTGTTTTCTTAAAGTTTTAGAGAATAAAGTCTTTTATTTCTTAAAAAAAATAAAGTACTAATGCACATATCTTTGACAAAATATGTAAACTAATATCAAAATATGTAAACTAAAATTATTAAATATGCATATTTAATTGATTTATTTATAAAAATTGAAAAAATAATAATAACTCAGATTATAATCCAAAATTGAAGGAACCGACCAGCTTATCCTATTTAGACGATATGGCACCCCTAATCTCCCAATCCTGAATCCGCCTCTGATAATGCTTCACAACTATACCAGCTAAGTCAACTATGTGGCCAACACTTATACCCAACTTCACTACAACAACAACAAAAAAATAACAAACTCAGTCTGATCCCACCAGTGGAGAAATCCAACGTCACAAGTTTAGCAAATATTTCCTTTTTCCAATTCGAAAGTCAAATCCTTGTGTTTAACTCCAATTCATCTATTACATATGTTATGGAACCTTATTGCTCCTTTAGTAACTCCAAACGGTATTGTTCGAGCAAACCCAACAATATTCATTCCCTTATCAACAAACTTTTCAATTTCAAGTCTATCTTTCTAGGGTTTCATGAATTGGTGTTTAAATTCAAATCTTTCTTCAAAAGTATAGTCCACGATGTGCATGGAAACATAATGTACAAGATTAGAGGTGAAAGGATTACCTCTTTGTCAAAATCCTAGGATTTTCAAGACGTGAGTTCTTAAGTTTTTCATAAATCTATAATTTCATGATATTGAGGAGTTAGGAAATGCATTTAGTGAACCAAATCTACTGAGAGATGCATTTCATACTCACTTCGAAGTAGCATTTGTGGAGTAGAAGCTCTCCCTTCTCTCTAACTCCCAAGAACTTGCTCCAAACAAATAATTTTTCTTTCTCCCGAAATGCCTTCAAATGGCTGCTTCTGTTAGATCAATGCTAGGACAGGACTCCACCATCGTGTGCGACCTGTCTAGCTTGCAAAATGATGCCGAGTTTGGTGCTTAACTTCTGGATGTCACTGCTGATAGTGGTTATTTTGGTTCCAAAGTTTGCTTCTTACTTTGTTTCTATCATTAAGAGCTAATTTAATTCCTTCAGCTCCTGTTTAATTTCAACATCTATTCCATTGTCCAGCTTATTAAAATTCTTGTTTTCAATTTCTCCTCATTTTGTCTTTTCCTTAATTCTTATCATCCCTTTCTTAGCCACTGCCAAGGTGGCCTTGGTTCACTAATTTCCTTTTTTTGCATTTTTATCTCCTCTTCTGCCAACTAATCATTGGTGAAGTGATTATACCAATTAATAGTTGCTCAATCATTATTTCAAGCTATACCAATATTAACTTTTGAGTGTGTCGATGAATTTGCTATATTCAAGCAGGTCCTGCCTGACTCGGGATTAACTAAATTGCATCCTTGAACTTGAAATTAGTCTGAATCAATTATAAGAATTCACGGGGCTTCACAACTACTCTTAGGAATTTGCTGAAATCTTGTTAGGACTGATTATAAGATCTTGAGATTTACTGCCAATTTATTTTGGACGAGAAGGTAAATCTCCGAATGGCATCTTCTTTTGGAAATCCGAGCTATTCTTAGCAATACTCCTTTCATTTACCAATAATAGGCCGTGTGGATTACTGTCAAGCATCAAGTACGTGTATAACTATACTAATGAGACTAGATGGTGAATTACGGCTTCTTTCAGGAAAAATGTCTTCGGGACATTAAGTGATATGAAATAAGGTGATTAACATGCCTTAGCTCTAATTTTTTTTTTAATACATCTTCGGGGACATTGAATGTCAAATTCCCAAAACCTCTGGAAATGTGGAAGCCACTTACAATGGGGTCCATTGATTTGATTTACCATGTGATGCGTGAAATGTAAATGCAAAGGTATAAGAAATAGTATATTCTCAGTTAGACACCATCATATTTTTTCATGTCAGATGTACACTGGTAGAACTTCATTGTAAATACTTCCTACTCCGTCTTTGCCCAAATTTACTTGTTTGAAGTCTTTGTTGAAACTACTTATCTTTTGTAGAATAAATTCATGGGCATTAGTATTTATTGTTAGTGATGTATTAAATTTGGTCTCATCTCCTGCAGAAACTTCAAGAATTCGTACACCCGACATACAAAATATGACTGTTGAGAAGCTACGGGCTATGTTAAAGGAGAAAGGTCTTTCTCTGAGAGGGAGGAAGGCAAGTATTTGCACCCTTTTCTCTTTATATAGATTTTGAACTTTTGATTGTGGTCCACTGTTATACTTTTACTCCAGAACTT
Organism: Solanum aculeatissimum; assembly: GCA_038996855.1. Classification (NCBI taxonomy): domain Eukaryota; kingdom Viridiplantae; phylum Streptophyta; class Magnoliopsida; order Solanales; family Solanaceae; genus Solanum; species Solanum aculeatissimum. The sequence continues at coordinate 27,651 of JBCEWC010002201.1, forward strand.
GTCCCCTTTAAGGACATTATACTTTTTCTAAGTGGTACTTGTATGATGTGTTTTCCCCAACTTGTTTGTAATCGAGGCATAGTTGTTGTTTTGTGCTCGTATGCTGCGTTTTGTTGAATATTTGGCCTATTCTGCTGCATGCCATTCTCACTATGCAATTGTGTCAGCAGGATGAACTAATTGCACGATTAAGGGGAGACACATGAGTTTGAGGCAGCTGATTCCAAACTCCTTTTTGTACACCAAGCAGCTGGGCGCAGTAGGCTTTTGCCCTCTCTATCATCTGTGATTTACAACTAATTAAATAGTGCTTGTGGTGTTCTTGTATGCTATAGCATTTTGTTAAATTTACTTCTAATATAAGAAGAAGTGCATGTCCAAGTTTTGCAAATTCTCAATGAAACTGGTCTTTCAAAATCTACTCGTCAGCTTTTGAATCTAATTTTGGAAGATATTTATATTAGCGCTATCTACATTGTGTTGGTTACATGTGTTGGTGGGAGCTATCAAGTGTGTGAGTTCAATCCTTGGTTACAACTAGTTTATGTTTATGATTAAACTCCAAACTCTCAAAAGAAGTTAATTATACAAGGCAAGAGTGATATATTTACACATGTATAGATTAGTACTCCCTCGGTTTTAATTTATTTTTCTTTTTAATCAGGTTTTTTTATAACACTTCCAACATCAATGAATAGGGGATCATGATTTTTAAAAAAAAGAAAAACTATGATTTGAATTTTATGGAATTCAAATTGATCAATATAGATTTGACTTTTAAGTGGTAAATGTTAATCACGATAAATGTGTGGCGTAATTACCTACATGAAATGATAATTATTGAAGATTTTTTATTTTTTGTCAACATATAATTGATGATTAGACAGTCGACCATAAATATCCCAAAAGATGGTACCAACATTAATCCACATTTTCTGCTTGCTGCTGCTGTAGCCATCTTTTCAGCAGTAATCTATTTCAATAGTGTCAAATTATTTATCCTAATTTATTTTACACATTTATTAAAAAATAATACAAAGTTTTTTAAAATTATTTTACTTTTTTGAACAATTTCAAGAATAATAATTACTAAGGGCAAACAAAATAGTTTTGTCTTGAACTCGTAAACTAATGATAATATTCCCTCCGGATCAAAATATAGGAGTTATTTAGAAAACTAAATTTGTTCTTGAATAAGTCTTGCCTTACGAATTCAAGACTCAATTTAGTATGTTTTTTCTATTATATATACCCTTATTACTTCATCTTCTTAATAACGTTCAATTTTCAAGAGATATTTTTTTAAGTAGTGGTAGTCTAATAAAAAATATGCATTTTATTTATTTATTTCTTAACGAATATGATTCTCGCTAAGATGACACGTATTTTAGAAAGAAGAAAATATGAGATAGGAAAAATCAGGTGGGTTGCACTCTTTACCGTTTGAATGGAAGAAAACAATTACTTCTTTCGTCTCATTTTATGTAGTACAATTTTCTTTTTAGTTTGTCAAAAAGAAGAATATCATTTTACTAGAAGTAGAAATAACTTAACTTTTAATATTTTTTCACCCTTAATGAAATGATTTTTAATCAGAAAAAAAATTATCGATGATTTTACATTACAAATTTTAAAATTCTTCCTTTTTTCTTAAACGTCGTGTCAAGTCAAATAATGCCACATAAAACGAGACGAAAAGAATATAAAATTTTTATCTGACATTTTTATATTTATTAGGTAAAAAAAATTCAAATATATATTCTATATCAAACTATAAAATGAATTGATTCTTAAATAATCGACTTGTAGTCGCTTTCCTCTTCCAAAGAAAAAAAAACGTGTATGAAAGCAATGACTTAAATGTCAACCTTTTTGTTCATAAAATCACACAATATTTTTTTTTCTTTTTTTGGTTTTTTGTTGACAAAGAGTATTGAACTTTTTTTAATTGTATTTAATTTTTACTTATCAATTTATTTTTTCTTAAACATTGAATTTATATAAAGTTTTTTAAGAAAGTAAAACACAATTTATAAAATATTATGATACAAGATATAAATAAACTATTTGTTCGAAGTAGGGTGGCAAAATTAAACTCAACCTGTTGAAATTTGGGCGGGTTAAACTTAGGGTTAATAATCCACCAATTTATTAGTTCAATTCATCTCAATCCAACTCATTTAAAATGGGATCGATATGCAAACCCAATTGACTCAAGAGAGATCTTGTCAAAATATTTTTTAAAACAATTTTTTTTAATTTGATATGTTTTCTATGGCCAAATTAAAGAAAAATATAATGTAATTAAATACTAAAATATTGAAAAAAATAAATAAAATAAGTAAAACTTGGGTCGGATTGGGTCTTGACCTGCTCTATAACTCATTACTCAACCTGTTTTGATCCAAATAAATTCTATTGGATTGTGTCTTAACCCATTTATTATCTTGACACATTATGACTCGCTCAAATTTGACTCAACTCGCCCGCTATCACTCACAGGTGGAAACGACAAATTGTTTTTAAAAAACGTAGGGCAAAACTGCAAGTGATACCCTTTTGCCGTACACAAAGTATTTGACTTTAAAATATATTATTATTGTGGCCATTATGGTCCACAAAAAATAAAATAAGATATTTGACTTGGCTAAGTAGTCATCATTAACTATTCAAACTTATACGCATGTATATCAAATTATTTTATCAAAGACTTTAACTTAATCATTCTATTAATATTCACAATTTAAGACCTTAATTAAAAATGTTATTCTATAAGTAGTTTTATTGACTTGAACCTCATAAATCCTACATTTGATTGGTCAAAGCATCTCATAACAATTAATATTTTAAAATATCATACTTGAGAACTTATTAATTAATAAAAGAATAATTAAAAAAGGCATTTTAATTGAAGAATAAGAAGCCACCATAGTCTATAAAGCTTTTTATGATTCCACAATGGGTGGACAAAGACTAAGTGCATTTTGGTGCCACGTTATAGTTGGAATAATTATTTGAAATTGTAAGTTATATTTTAAAAATACAAGTGTTAAAAGCATAGTTAATTTAATGTGTAAATGGACAGTGGATAACTATTATTGAACATAGAAAATATTTTTAAAAATATTTTTCTATTTTCGACAGTACTTTAATTTTAACCTTCCATATGTAGTGACGGAATTAAATTTTTTTTAAGAAGTTTCAAAATCTTAAGAAGTAGATACACGAACTAGTCTAGGGGGGTCAATATCTATTATATATGCATAAAAAAATTAGTTTTACCATATAGAAATAATAGTTTAATTTTTCGCGGAATGAGATTCATTCAAACTCTCTGAAATACAAGATGGCTCTACCTGTTCATGTGATATATTTAAGACAAAAATTAATTTTTTTTTTAATTATATCTATTTTTAGTACAGTGAATCATTATTTTTCAATGGAGCGCCAAATTTTTGCTAGTGCCCAATAAGCAGCTAAGTGGATCGTGGATCATGTGAATCATGTGTTTTTTAATGACGGAGAGAGTAACTAAAAGTCGTTAGTATGGCAACAAATAGTGGAACCTCATCTAAATTGTGAGTGTATATATATATTTTCTCCGTCTTAAATTACTTTATATTTTAAATAATATATATTTTATTATATATTTATGACTTTGCAAAAAATAATAGTGTAAAATATAATTTAAATTTTATTTTTTAATATTCTTAACATATGTGTATTAACTCATAAATTAAATTAAAATAAGATGGAGGAAATATATATATATACAAGTATATCATAATAATAATTCGAGTTGAAAGTTGAAACGTCTCAACATGTGTTTAAGAAACTTTAAAAAAGTTAAGAACTCAAGCGTCACATAGTTAATAAATTACTCTTTTTTTTTTCAATTTATGTGACACTTTTCCGATTTGGAGATTCAAATAAAATTATTTTTGATTGTGAATTTTTCATATACTCTCTTCGTCCCAATTTAGTTGTCATGATTTTCAATTATGTAGACTTTAACTAACATTTTAAAATATTTTTTTATCATATTGATATGATAAAAGTTGTTATCAATAATGTTGTTTTTTTTTATAGTTTTCAGAATATCTGAATTTTTTTCTTAAATATATTGATTTAGTCTAATTTAACTTCAAGAATTAGTCAAATTGAGTTTCAAAAAGCGCAACATGATAACTAAAATAGGATAGAAGAAGTATCTTTTAAGTATAAATTGTGAATTATTATGACTATTTGCATTTTTTACGTAATTTAAAAATATATAAATCGAACATTGGCTTATAAAATAATAGATTACTATTGGACATTATTAGAGGTAGCAAAATTAAACCCAACTAGTTCAATCCGTCCAAAGTTTAGGCGGATTAATAACTCGTCCATTTATTAACTCAATCCAATCCATTTCAATTCATTTAAAATTGGGTTGATATACAATCCGAATTAACTCAAAAAAAATCTTGTCAAAATATTTTTAAAACACTTTTTTTTTAAATTTAATATGTTTTATATAGCTACAATAAAGAAAGATATAATTTAATTAAGTACAGAAATATTTAAAAAAGAACAAATAAAATAAGTAAATCTTAATAAAAATTGGATCGAATTGAGTCTTGACCTGCTTTATAATTTATTACTCAACCCAATTGTTGTCTTAACCCATAATAACTCGTTCAAATTTAATCCAACCCATCCAATTACGATCCCTAGACAATATGATGTTAGGTGAGAGCAATAAAAAGCAATATGTGTCCACCACTTAGCCTATGTTTCAATGAAATAGGAGCTTCTTTTCATTATAATACATCTCACATTTTCAATATCTTTGACCATCCTACTTTATAATCTTTCCTGTATTAAAGTTATAATTCAATAATTTTGACAACTTAATGAAGGTACCTGTATTTCTTGAAGAAAAGTTTTATATCACATCGTTGTAATTAAAAGAAGTATAGCTACACAAAATTTTATGATATATTTAAGATGATAATTTTTTTATTTTTGTTAAATTTGACGTCTAACTTAAACCACTCCAAAATAATATGAGATGAAAAGAATGAAACTTAGTATAATATATATATTTTTTCAAGTTATTAAATGTGTCTTATATGTTGAGAGCGTATAGAATTTAATCTCGGGGTTGATTGGTTGGTGGGAGATGAAATAGATAAGAATAATATTTTATAAGATTATTTTGTTCCACTTTTTATATGAGATAACTTATTCGAAACTAAGTAATTCTAATCAAATATAGAGTTAAATAACTTTAGGACTAAATAATACTGATTATCAAATGTAGAACAATATAATATGATAAAATATCTTGAAATTCTTATGTTTAGTTATCTCACAAATCAAACAACCTCTTTGTAATTTGATGTCTTATATTAAGCCTACAGAAACAGGAGGAGGCTTCTCTTCATTTCCTCTTTTTTTATTTTTCTCAAGTTCCTATCTTGATAACTAACATATGACATAAATTAGATTTGATGGTTAATATTTAATTCACTCATGCCATTAAATAAAGAGAGGAGAAACGATCAATTAAATCTTAACCGTCAAATCTAACTTATGTTACGTATCAGCCATCAAGATGAAAATTTGAGAAAAATAAAGACAAAGAAAATGAAAAAGAGTCTTGTTCTACCGAAACATAATATATCATTTGTCTCAATTAATACGATATACTTTCTTTTTTCTACTAGTAGTTAATTAAAAAATAATTACGTATTTCATAATTTGATATATAATTTGCAATTGGACGGCGTGAACCCCAAGAAAAAGGACCACATCCAAATCTTCGAAATGAAGTCGACAGTCGACATAACTTTCTGCTTTAATGATATGTATTTTTGACAACACATAAAGTATATAGTATTGATGTTTCTGAGAACAGCGCCGAAATTTGTGCGGCAGAGCCGGGACAGGAAAGTGAATGTGAAGCATGTGATTTTTAAATACAAAATATGTAACCATGACCTTACTATAGTAAGGACGGTAGTTTTTTACTGATTTTCGTAGTAAAAATAGATGGAGAAAATATTTTTTTATTTTATTTTATGTGATATTATCTAATTTATTATGGTATTCAAGAAAAGATATTTAAAATTTATGATATAAAAAATTTATAAATATTTATGTAATTGAGAATTATGTCATTACTTATAGTGAGGTGATAATTTTTTATGATTGATTAAAAAAGAAAGGGTGTTATACACGCAAAATGAGATAGAAGGAGTACTAGTGATTTTTTTTAATGTTGAGATTCAAATAAGTCTATCTTTAATTATGATTTTTTTATTTTTATCTTTTAAATATTTTCAGTTAGTTATTATGGTGACTTATCGTTCTTTTTTTAACGTAATTTTCAAATATATATATTTCATTTTAAAAAACTTGAAGATTTCATACCCAAATTCATGGTCATACTTGAATTGTTCAACTTTCAAAATTCTAGATATCCTACATAAATTAAAACAGTTTTTTTTTTTTTTGATTTTGTACGATTTAAATTCTTGATTGATCCCAACTAATTTGATATTTATTTGAGGAAAAACGTTGTCTATCATTTGGTATTCGTAAAAATAGAATCAAAAAATTTATTCATTCCATCACACTCATCAATAATGATTATAACATTAATATAAAAACTTGGACGGAGGGGTTTGTGAATAGCTTAGTTGGAATTACACTAATGAAAAAAGTGATGGATAAGGATTTTTCCTTCAAAATCATAATTAAAACTCTACTCACGTGCCTAATTATTCATTAATTATGACCATAATTATTTAATTAGTTGCAACTACACTGATATGAAAGTATTGTAATGCTCCACGTTTTCAAAATGGGGAATAATGACAAATATACCAATAATTATGAATAATTTTAATAATCAATTGACAAGAAAGGATTATGGCATTTTCCTATTAAAATTTAGAAATAATTATGATTGTCTCATCATTGTAAATATAATAGAGGAACTTATCTATATATACTAGAAAATATTTATCATTTATAGCTATATAATTTTAATATTTGTATAATTTATTTTTAATATATTTTAAGATACTTATAATATATCTTTATTGTATGTAAATTTTTTTTTATACATATTATAATTTATTTAAATTAAATAAATAGTTCATTTTTAATATATAGTAAAACTTTTTAATAAAAATAAGTATTAATACATCTATAATACATATATAATTCACTTTTAATACATAATACACTTGCTATAAATGATAAATATTTTTCAAATATGCAATATTTAGGTAATAAATAAAAACAATATTTAAAAATAATAAATAATTTTTAAAAGAAATTAAAAATAGATAATTATTTCAAAATTTATCCGCACTCAAAGTTGACACTAACTCTATAAATATATCACACACAACATATGTCTTACCTTGTATACTTATTATTAAATCACAATTAGTTAATAGATATTAGTATAATTTTAATTTTTCAGTTACGGTAGTTATCTTCTCATGATCACCCATTACTTTAAAAAAAAAAATTGATATATACTTCATATAAGTTTTTATCTCAAAGATATTATTCGATTGGATAGCAAAGAAATAAATGTATGAGGAAATTTATAGAGTTTATGATGCTGACATTATAAAATCCAAAAAATAAAATAAAAAAATCCTTGAGAACTGAAATATATATATGGTTATGGACATCTTGACTGTCTTTGTTTGTCAATAAATATTGGAACGTGCTATTCTACCTAAATTATATCACATGTCTAATTCTATCACTACTACTATCTACATACCATGACCAGCTATATTAATAGGAACACTGCTTCAACACTGACAAAAAAATATTAATAGGACCTCATATTTGTTTTACTAGCTTCCCCGCATGACATCAAATTATTTTGGTCCTACTATTTTTATCTCATGAAATTAGATGATTATTCTTAATTTATTTTCGAAATTAAAAATTTGCACAACAACACAAGTAAGCTTAAAGCTATATATTCATAAATATACTCCTTGATTTAAAATTTCCATTTGCAAAAAAATATAACAAGCAGCAAATGCCAATTGAACACTGGAGTAATATTTTTCATTTCACTCTCTAGCCTGAGAGATTCTCACATTGAATCCACCAACCATGTGAGCAGTTAAAAGAGGCGCAAAAACCGGTCTTTCTACATTAACCGGTTTAATCTC
>JBCEWC010002202.1:0-35839 GCA_038996855.1 Solanum aculeatissimum
GAGGGTGGTTTCTATCTAATTTCTGGTACTCACATTGGAGGCCAACTAATTTGAATTCGCACTGTGTAGGATTCATTCAGGGGAAGTGCTTCTTATCAAGAATTTTTTCATACCCAGAGCTCGAATCGAAAACCTCTAATTAAGCGAATAATAATTTCATTTACTGCACCACGTCCTTTGATGATCACACAACTAAAATTTTAGTTAATTTTAACATGTGTTTCATGAATAACTAAAATCTCATTTATACACAAGAAAAATTAAAAGTGTTAAATAAATTTCATTATTGTTTTGACAAATAAATAACCTTAACATGAAATGTTATTCTTATTTGATATTGGATAAGATTTACCTTAGCAAGGTATGATAATCCTTAAATTATAACCACAAATCTTGAAAAATTGCCAAAAACCAAAGCAAAACATCTTAATTAATTTCAAATAGTAAAATCAACAATAATATAATTTTACAAATAGAGTTCGGAGAGGATGAAAATAATAAATAAAAATAATAATAATTTCAGCATAGCTTTCAAACAGCACGGTGATTTGGTAAAGTAGTGAAGGAAAGGCTCATCATGGGAATAGGAAAAAAGTTGTCTAATACAAGTCGTCGCTACAATGTATGAGTTGCTTGTTGTCCTTCCAATATGTCGTTTATCGCCGACCAACAACATTCTTTTATTTTCTTCATGTGAAATTTCTGCCCGTTCAACCGATCTCCTCGAAAAATCTTCATTGGAGACGATTTCTTCCGGTGCTTCTTCCCTCCAGCTTCGACTTGGACTACCGGTAATTTCTTCCGCCCCAATGACATTTTGCGGCGGGCCTGACTAAATATGGATGTAGAGTTGACACGACTTATACTTTTGTTGAGGTTATTTTGATCAGAGTAAGTTATTATTTTCTTTTGTGTGTTATAAGTACTTTTTTGTTGGAATAATTCTGTTTGTTGAACTAACATATATATAAGGAGATCATAGGAGGGGTATAAGAGTTAAGAACATGAAATTATCTTATCTAAGATACGATATTATTTGATTGAGGGTATAGATAATATTTGCATTTAAAAAAAAAAAATTGTTTGCTAGATTTTTAAGTTAAGAATCTACGAAAAAGATTTTTCCATTTCCATGAAAAATAATAATATCAAGAGAATCTAATTAATTAGGAGATTTTTTCTCGATATAATCTTATCCTATGTATCAAACACACCCTAATTTGAAAATGACCAATACCAAGAAAATCTAATTAAGTAATGGGATGAAAGTGCTTGGTCTAGCAATTAAAATATTTTAGTTCCGGGATAAGTTATCCCTCTCCTTTGATGGTATAGTAATCACGAGATAACTTATTCCGAGATAAAGTATGTATATGACAATGACAAATATATCTTTTTAAATTCTTTTAATACATCACTTTTCACATTAATAAAGGACATTTTTGTAAATAAATAATTTATTCTTAAAATTTATATAATGCATATTATTTTGAATTGTGAGTTATAAGTTATAATAATCTCGAAATAAAATGTGGAATTATTTTATCTCATATATATAGGGGGATAACTTATCCCATGATTAGTTATTCTGAGATATCATGTTGCCAACCAAACGATATAAGAAATAATTTTATCATAATTAATTTCATCATAACTTGTATTTAGACCAAACGATTCCAAAGTTTCCTTCTAAGCTCTTTCCTTTGCTATGCTTCTTGATCCGGTATTGATGAAATGACTTGTTGATACATTTGGCCATTTGGTTAAAAAAATAATTTGAGTCGCTTACACACAGAGTTAAGCATAATTGATTTGGCCATTCAATTCTATGTAAAAGTTTTAGGGGCACCCTACTTTGATTCTATCAATTAATTAGTATCCATTTTATGTTTTATTTTGTATGAATACTCAATATTAAGTCATTTTTAGGCAAAAGTGTGTGTTTCTGTTTTCATTTTGCAGGTAGACACATATGGCTGAAATTTTAGCTAATTCTACATGTGTTTTAGACTTACGAGTTAAAAGATTTAAAATTATTAAATATTTTTGTCAGATTTGTTGTTATATTGATGATTGAAATTTATTCTTTATAATATACGGAACTTATATTTCAAATTTAAGCTTATTTGAAGTGGATAATATTGAATTTGAAGAATGAAATTATTATTTTTTAAATCAAACACACACTATTAAAATTTTAGTCTATTTTAACATGTATTTCAGTCATATATGACTAAAATCCATGCATACATGAAACAAATTTAAGGAGTTTTAAATAATTTTGTGGGATCTGGGGAAATTACATATATATATATATATATATATATATAAACAAAAAAGTAAAATATTTATAAAAAAAAGTAACCCATATTTTATTTACATAAAAAATAGCCCAAAATCATTGAAACTATACATGACTATACAATATGATTTGTCAAAAGTTATAGAAAATATACACTTCTATACAATGTATATTACTTTTATATAGACTATACATAAAATATACATTATGATACATAAATATGACGAGAGAGCTAGTTTAGTATCTCTCAGTAATTTTACATTAGATCTTTGTGCCATTCGCCCAATATCTTCTGTTGCCGGCCCAAAATCAGAATTTTTGGCCAACATATAAAAAAGAATAAAAATTGCACATAATCACACACTTGGACGGTTAGATTGGCAAAGCCAAGTTTAAACAAAGAAAATGTTCAAGAGAATACTAGACTTATATACTGATTCCACTCGGCGAAGACGATTGTGAGATCGAGAATTACAGTTTCAGCGGCAATGGATACAGATGTGGAGATGGTTTCCGCCGAATCCAACGCGACAACACCTGCATCAGCATCTGCAGCTTCTTCCTCCAACAAGAAACCCAAGCGTTTTGAGATAAAAAAGTGGAACGCTGTCGCTCTTTGGGCTTGGGGTTCGTTTTCCCCCAATTTTTTGATTGCTTACTTGTCCTGATCGAAGTTGATATCATATTATGATTTGGTGAAATTGTACAGATATTGTAGTAGACAACTGTGCTATCTGCAGGAATCATATTATGGATCTCTGTGAGTGTTTTCAATTTTTGTTTTGATTTAGATTAGAAAATGGAAATTCAATACCTTTGCATGTATATTTGGGAGTTTAAGTGAAACTTTGTTCAACAGGCATCGAGTGCCAAGCTAATCAAGCTAGTGCTACGAGTGAGGAGTGCACTGTTGCTTGGGGTACGTTGTTTTTTTTTTCTTTTCTATATTGCACAATTTGCTGTAATTTATGCCTTGAAAAATAATCAAATACTGACTGTCATTTTTTCGTTGTGGCTTATGAGTATATGTCTCTTGAAAGAGCTTTCTGCTTGTCTTATGATATTATGCCTGGATATATCATTTGTATGCGCACCTTAGATATACATTACTATATTGCATATGTTCTTTCTAGTAGCCGACATTACTATATTGCATATGTTTTTTTCTAATTAGTGTGGTGTGTCGGCTAGTTTCTACGTACCTCTACTAAATCCATGAGTTACCAGCCATCTCCCACCAATAATAGGTGCCATAGTTGGTACTTTTATCTACCGAGACCTCATAGTTCTCAACCCACTTCATTGACCACTGGGCTATACCTTTGGTGCTAGTATATTGCATATGTTTAGGTGAATAGGTCATAATCAAACTTGATTCTTAATACCTAAAGAATTATTTCATCTGTTTTGGAAGTGCCAAACATCCTTTGTCCTCAAAGCATTGGCCTAGTCCTCCACTTAATAACATAGTGATTTATTGTCTATTGTCATCCTCTTAACTAAGCATATCTACTTGTGATGCACACATTCAAAGCATATTTGTTTGTAAATCCATCTCTTTTCTTTTTTCCTTTCAAAACTCACCTTCCATCTCCCAATCTCCCCACTCTTATTGCAGAGAACACACACATATCATCTCCCATCTGATGAAACTTTTGTAATGTGGTCACCTTCTTTTGTTGCTATGTCTAAACACAATCTTCCACTTTGGTACACCTTTTTCCATATCTTCCATCTTGTTTCTATTATGAATGGTTGTTATAACGAGATTTGAGACTTGAGAATTTGCTGTGGTGTTTTTTCTCTACCATTTTCTATCTTCGTCCCTTTCTCAAGCAGAAGCACCACATTTCTCTCCATCCCCGTGCCCCCTATATATGGAAGGGTGCCTTCAATTAACAATGCAAATCCAAACAACCAATTCATTCAGTAAAATTTTATTTGCTTAAACTACTGTAGTAATGATTGAGCCAAATGTTAACCTGACTTGAAGCTCCGAAGCTAAATTGAAATTCTAACACAAAAGAGTCTTGCTAAGAAGTTTATAAAAGGTACTCAGAAAAGTGGATAGGTGTTAATTCCTTAGGATTATTATTGTGGATTTCTTGTTTGGGAATAGGGCGAGGAAAGGGAGGGAAGGGTTTCTCGGAGTTGGGACAGGGTGAGCAATTATTGAATGGAGAGGGCTGGATATTTAGGAGGGTTGTCTCTGTTTAATCCGAGCATATTTTACTGCGCCACACTTCTTATTTGTTGCACTGATCTAGTGTTTCCCCCTGTAAATCTTATAACCCTCAGTCCTACACTTTGAACAAATTTAATTCAAAAGTTGACATTAGTTGCAAGTTGCAACTAAGTGCAATATCTTCTAATTCAAACTATTTAAATATTCAAACTTAATATTAAGAGTTCTAAAAAAATAACATCTTTTTCAAATTACCAGTTTTTTTTTTTTTTAAAAAAGAATAACATCTTATGTTAAGGCCATATACATTACCGGAGGATTGTGACTTTTCAAATTCATTCAAAACCTGCTTCCATGAAGAATCAAATTGAGGGACTCGAGCTCAAACACGATTTGAGACCATTTTCACATGTTTATGATTTCAAAATTACTATACTTTTAGGAGAGAATTTCTTTATCAATTTATTGCAACCACTAGAATGAAATGTTTGTTTTCATTCATAAGCAATGTTTTGTTAAATCATACAAATAAACGCAAACTAAAACATAAATATAGAAGTTACAATTATAAGAATTAAACTAGAGAAGGAAAAAATACAACTTGAATCCCAATCTAGAAGGAAACTAAAGTTTTAACAAAAACTCTTGTTACCAAATATGAAAAAAAAATCGTGTTGAACCTAGTAATGGAGCCTTTTATCTTCTCATTACTTTTTCACGCTTTCTTGTTTGGTTTTGCTCTTCTGGACTTGGCCTTCTATAGAGGATTTGAGAGACGAGAACCCTTGGATCCAAATCACGATCTGAAGGTCATCATTCTCACAATCCTCTTTAGTCAATGAGGGAAGATTGGAGAAAATCATCAATGAAACCGTCGGAGAAGAGACGAGGATTGGGTGGTAAAAAAGATAATTTTCCCTTTATTTTTCCGTTTCTCGATCACTTGAAAAATAAGTTATTTTCTAGATTGTGATTTTTCAGTTTCGAATTTTAATTGTTTAGATAGACTTTGATATTTACTTGTATATTATTTTACTTTTGGCGGAAAGAGTCAACTTTAGGATTTAATTATATGTACAATATTTTGTTATAGAGTTGATTTTAGGCTACTAGTTATGTATTTTCTTTAACAGGAAATTAGAACAAGGAAAGAAATTTTCAAAAATTTGTTTCTGAAATATAATGCCAAGGCAAGAAGTATAATTTTGGGGAGTTAGAAGTATCTTGATTCATATTAGCGCAGGTGTATGTAACCATGCCTTCCACTTCCATTGCATCAGTCGCTGGCTCAAAACACGTCAAGTGTGTCCATTAGGTAACTCAGAATGCCTAATTCAACTATATGTTTGGCACTGTTTAGTTGGCTTGATAACTGTATTATAATTGTTGGAACTTCTTTCCTTCATTGCAGATAATAGCGAGTGGGAATTTCAGAAGTATGGTCATTAGAGGATTCAACAAGTGGAAGGAGAGGCAATTATGTTATTATTGCATTATAATGTCTCTGAATGTTAGTTTGTTTTAGCAATACTTATTTACAGTGACTTCTGTTCTCTGTTGCTTTACGTATCTGAGTCTGCTTCAACTATTTGATAGGATTTATTAAGAGAGCTCGTACATAATCTCATATGTTGTGTGATTCTTGTCTTTGGATTACTGAAGTCAATCTTATCCAGTTGGTTATATAGTTTGGAAATAAGCATCAGCCAGAATCACTAGCATTCTGGCAGCCAATGTTATTTCACTAAAGTTGCTTTAAGAATCTTTTGTCATTCGTTTGATACATACATTCAAATGCTTGAGACTGTAAAGCCTGTAGCTATTTCAAAAGTTATAGCTGCCTTTTATATTAAGACTATTGCGTCAGCTCGCCAATATAAGAATGGTGTCAATGCCATAGTTGATTTGCGAGACTCTATTAACTATAGTGCCAATCTATTAATCTATATTTGGCTTGCAGTTTCACTATATTTCCTTTGAACAGGCAAAGGTGTGTCTTGCCTTTGAAGTTTTTTCCAATAGCTGAAGTACTATATGAAATTTTTGTATTGTCCATGAAATCTTAGAAGCTAGCTGACAGAAGTAAGGTTTGCTTTCGTTGAGCTCATCAAGTCGGTTTGCAACAGATAAAAACTCCAAATTTAATCAAAGATATGATTTGTAGTTGTTTTTCTTCCAATGAACAGTTTATCTTGTAGTGAGATCATACAATGACAATGCTAACAACTTTCCAATTTGATAACACGTACACCAATATCAATAAAATTTTACCGGCAAGAGACTGAAACTACTATGTTCTACCTCATAATTTCATTCAACTCATCAAATGTATCAGGCTGACCAACATTCAGAAACAATTAAACAGGACAACAACGAAACTCTTTGTAACATTATTTGATAGGATGATGGTCCTTAGATATTCCTGTTCTCCTTCTAGAATTTGGCTTCACGTCAATCTTACCATCATGGTTGCCGTTAAGCACAAAACACCTTATGCAGCATAGTCATGATCATCAAAGAGGCTAAGCAGCAGCAGAGGAGGGTAGCCAACGCACTGCAATTGGACTCCTCACACTGTGAATTCCATCAGACCACTCAACTGAACCAAATGCTGATTCAAGACCCTTCACTCTCTCCAGTCCAACACTGCTAAAACTGATCTCATACGACAAACTATTCTTTTCTTCGCTGAAACTAAGCTTACTCGGAGTCACCTTTACCTCCACGGATGAAGGTGCATTTATCTTTACCTCATACACCGCATTTACATTCCTCCCAACATTTTTAACCACACGCTTGTATTTTACAACACTCTCACTCATGAAAACAACTGAGAATGATGGATAATTCAAATTCCCTGGACTAGCTAAACTATGTTCACTGCAATTCACTGAAGACATATCTTTTGTGAATGGTGATATTCTGGAGGGGCCATAACCAATAGCGCATAGGAAACCTATGTAATCACTTGACTCAATGTCATAAACCAGACCCGGATTCAGTGCTCTGTTTGGATCCACATGTCCCGACCCATGAACAAAAGGACTTGATTCTTGACCTGTGGCAAGATCCGTGATGGTTTTGCCGGAGTTGTCAACGTTGTAAGCTGTTGTCATGAGAGCTGATTTTATGGCTGCTGTGGTCCATTGAGGATAAGCTTTTCTGAGTAACGCAGCTAATCCACTCACATGAGGACAAGACATGGATGTCCCAGATATGATGTTAAATTCTACTCTTCTTTGGTCGATTTCCAAGCCTGTTGGCCCAATGAATCCGGTCCATCCGGCTAAAATGTTGACTCCCGGTGCAGTAACATCCGGTTTAAGGATATCCGGGGTCACATAATTGGGTCCTCGGCCTGAGAAAGCAGCAATACGTGGAGCAGATGGTGATTTTCCGATAACAGTTCCCCTGAAAGTGATCGTTGCTGTTGGTGACGGATCAGATTTAATGTAATCCCTGATTTTATCGCCGACTTTTTGACCGACCATTGTCGCTGGGAGGAGATGTGAATCGGCGACGAGCTCTTCTCCAGAGTCAGCTAAGTTTGCTAGAACCATACCCGCACCGCCCGCTTGTTTCACAGCACTTCCTTTCTCTACTCTGGCATTGCCGCCTCGATCACATAATACAATTTTCCCGGCAACTTTTGAGGGGTCCAACTTTCCTGGATAGCAGAGTTGGCTCCCACAGTCGCCGGAGTAAACAAGCTGTAGTTTTGCATCACCGAGGGGATCGCCAGTATACAGGGATACACCACCATATATTCTACCGTCTCCTAAGATAACATCCGCTGGAAACTCCCGATCTATGGTTGAAGCAGCAACAGTGAGAATCCATGGGGCTATGTTGACTGCCGTAGAAGCACCAGGACCGGAATTTCCAGCAGAGCAAGAAACGACGACGCCATGTTCTGAGGCACCAAAAGCTCCAATAGCAATTGAGTCAGTGTCATACTCAGGAGCATAACCATCAGCACCAACGGAAAGAGAAATCACGTGTACCCCATCCGCAACGGCTTGATCCATTGCAGCCAGTATATCAGAATCAAAACACCCTGTTTCCCAGCAGATCTTATAGGCTGCTATTCTGGCTTTTACGGCCATACCTCTAGCTTCACCTTTAGCATATTGGTAAAAGCTTGCATTGGCTACAACAGATCCAGCTGCCGTTGAAGCAGTGTGTGTTCCATGGCCTTCAGTATCTCTTGGCGATTTGGATTCTTTAGTTTCATCCATTGGACTTCCACGAGCAGCTTCATAGCCTTTGTAAAACAATCTAGCACCTATGATTTTACGATTACACGAGGTTACAGGAAAATCCGGCCCAGTCTCGCATTTCCCTTTCCAACCGGAAGGGACGTCAGAAAGCCCCTCGTCGGAAAAGCTCGGCCTTTCGGGCCAAATACCCGTGTCAAGTACTCCAACAATGACATCATCAGCATAATCAGAATTGGGCCAAATCCCAAATGAGTCTGCAAGTCCTAAGAAGGTAGGTGTGTGAGTGGTATGAAGTTGGCGTACGCGGTCAGGGATGACAGAGACCACACCAGGAACATGTCGGAGCTGTTTAGCCTGCCCGGCGGTAAGTCGGGCAGAGAAGCCACGGGCAGCACGATCATAAGAATACAAGATACTAGGGGAGTGTTGAGATAAAGAAGAAACTGATCGGAGAATGGAGGAGTACCATTGATGGTGAGTAGTGAAAATATGGGGCTTGTGGGATTCGGACACGTGGACTATAAAAGTCTGAGGACCGTCCGATTTGACCGAAATAGCGAATGAGTTGAGAAAGAGGAAGACTAGGAGGAAGAAAGAAGAAGAAGAAAGCGCCATCGCTAAAGAGAGGAACTAGTTTCTGGGAATTTTATTCATGATAAGAGAGATGTTTATTGGGCCACGTTATAGATAGGTTTTGGTTCATTCCCAAATATCCAAGTAGGATTTTAGGTCCATTCCTTGCATAGACAAGGGTAGCTCAGCTGGGTAGGTAAGATCCTCCACATGTTCAGAAAAATTATTTAGCTTATTTGAATAATGGTGACTACTTTGGATTTTTATTTTTTTTGATTGTCGTGAATCATGCCAATGATGCTTCTATTTCATCACTCAAAAACTATTTGTAATTATATGAGATCACACTAATTTATTATGATTATGTGATAAATTAAATATAACAATATTAATTAGCTTTAAGTATCGCAGAATCATGGAGCAGTAGGATTTAGGGCCTCTCCGTTGTGATTGGTGCATGTGTATTCCTTGTACAAGTTAAACTAGTATTTTAACCATTAAGGATTACGTAATAATAAATGGAAAGAAGTGTGACTTGGGAGTTCAATACTGGGCCACCTTTATATCATCAGTTGGTTCATCCCAAGTCATTTTCGCCATGCCCACCTAGCTTTTGGACCCCTTTCTTGTTAAGATAAAAGACATGGATACAAGCTACATAATGTATTTCTATTCATGTACGAAAATTTTATTTAAAAAGAAGTAAAAAATAAAGAAAAATTTGTTTCACTGGAAGTGTAAAAAGAGGTCCCAAAATGTTTCAAAAGGTTTATTGTTAGAGTTACTATCGTGGTTTACTAAGGCTTTCATTTAAAGATGATAATATTTTTTCTTTTGACCTTTTAACATTGGACATATGTCAGACTCTATATATCGTGTTATCACTTAACAAAATTCTGTTTTTTTTTATATATGTGTCACTTTCCTAATCAAAAGATAGGAGAGCACCCTTCCTCTCAAAGTTATGGAGTCATTTTACCGAGTTCCTTAGCAAGATACTGGAGTGAAATTAATCACTCATGATAATTCATATTGAATAAAAGAAAAAAAATATATATTTCAAATTAATCTCTTAGATATAAAGTAAATTTGAAAACAATAATCTTTCACGTGATAAAAATGATCTCTTGCCGAATGAATTTAAAGACATTAAATAAGGCAAAAGAATGATTTTGATTTCTCATTTACTATGAATTTGACTAATTCAAATATGCAATCAAGATAATTACACCTATCAATGATTTTTTTATATTTCAAACTCAAATCCGACACTTATAATTTAGAACATTACAACACTTACATCCAATGTACCACATTTATTAATTAATGTTAAATTAGACAATTGCTACTCCCTCCGTTCACAATTAGATGTAAAAAAATCTCTAATTTGATTTTTTATTTTTACTTGTCAATTTTGAGAATCCAAGATAAGATAAATATTTTTTTCCTATTCTACCCCTAATTTATTTACCAAGTTAGATTTTTTGAAAATATTAAACTTTTTGAAAATATTGAATGAATAAGTCATCTTTAGAGTACCTAGAGACCTAGAAAATGACATAATGCATTAACATACTCCAATTCAATTAAGTTTATATGAAAAAAAATTAAAAAGAATAATCCTATAAAAAAAATTTAATCAAAAAAAATAATCCTACAAATTAATAAGGGTAAAATAATAATCTTGCTACATTAATTATTATTTTTTTAATAAATATATCATGTCAAAATTTAACATTTAATTATGAATGAGACAGTAGATAACGCTCTGCACATACCAACAATACATCCGTGTCCCTGACTCGACACTTATCTTTTGATACGCCTCTTCTTCTATTACTATTTCTTCCAGTGTGTGTGGGTCGGGTCGCCACTCCTCTGGCATTCAGTTCTTCATCAATTTGAGAAATTGCAGGAATCATGAGTAGTTTCAAGGATAAAGAGTACGAATTCCTCAAGAAGATCGGAATTGGCCCTCAAAATCTCGGTTGTTATGTTAATGGCACCTGGAAAGCTACTGGTCCGGTCGTCTCCACTCTCAATCCCGCTAACAACCAGGTTTCTTCTTAATTTCACTCATCCTTTCCAATTTTGCCAACTCTTTGTTTGAGTTTTTTTTTAATTATAAGTGGCAAAGCGGTTTCGTTTCATTAAATTAACATATGTGTATGATTTAAAGCTGGTTTAATCTATACAGATCATCGCCGAAGTTGCCGAAGCTTCTGCTCAAGATTATGAGGAAGGGATGCAAGCTTGCTCTGAAGCAGCTAAGATTTGGGTGCAGGTATGTTATCACTCGCTAAAATCATTCATCTATCAATTTTTCTGCTACGATTACCTTGCGGCTGGTTTAAATTTCATTTGCCATTGCTTATTTTCTATGGCATCCGCCGTTCCACTTGCTTGATGATGCCTGATGATGTTTCAGGTTCCCGCACCAAAAAGAGGTGAAATTGTTAGACAGATAGGTGATGCACTCCGAGCGAACCTTCAGGAATTTGGGCGACTTGTTTCACTGGAAATGGGAAAGATACTTCCTGAAGGAATTGGGGAGGTTCAAGTACGTATATGTCACAATAAACAATAGAGCTGTGCGTACTAAAAATTATTGACAAACAGCTTTACAATTGGAAGCTTTTTGTGGCTTAACTCTGCAGGAAGTCATTGATATGTGTGATTTTGCTGTGGGATTGAGTCGGCAACTGAATGGATCTGTTATTCCTTCTGAACGTGAGCTTGCTTCCCTACTCTATTGCTTTCAGAATAGCCATATTTGCAATCTTAAGCAGTTTTTTGTTTTTTGCAATTGTAATTTCTCATTTCTAGTTTAAAGTAATTTGTGGTGAATCTGAGTAGTTCCTGGTTGGAACTTGGAAGGATGATAAGCTTTTGCTAACTATTGGAATACAAATGTTCTTTAAGAGTAGAAGATTTACAGTCGTGTGCAATTGGAGATGTTTATTTTGTGATTTTTTTATCTCACTTCCTTTTAGTAACAATATTTAAATGTTGACAGGCCCTAACCATATGATGTTGGAGGTATGCTGACATTTGTGCTCTAAAATCAGGAATTTCTCAAACCTTGGTTGTGCTATTTTTTTTTCTTCTCAATGTAATTTGTGTGCACAGATGTGGAATCCTCTCGGGATAGTTGGTGTAATCACGGCTTTCAACTTCCCATGTGCTGTACTTGGTGAGCCATTGAGATTTTTGACTACTTCCATGGACTTAGAGATTTTCGATTGTTTGCTTTTATGCCATATGAATTTCTTGTAGTATCCCATAAGCTCTTCTATTTGTACATTTGGTTCCACTTCTGTTCCTGTTCTAAAGGGCTCTTGTAAAACATACTATAGAATAGAGTGATAAGTCCATTTTCCTACTGTTGATTTTTGAAGCACTGTGTAAACAAGCCATACCCATTAGCTTCGGGAAGGGTAAAGCAGTGAAAAAATAATTGATATAGGATACTTACAAATTACAATTTACCTTTAGCTGATTTGTATGGCACGAAGGATAAAAGACACGTATTTCCTCTTTCCTCCCCAGTTTACAAGTTGTAAGAGCTGACATGGAGGGGCATCTAACCGTTGATGCTCATTTATCCTCCTCTTCACCTCCTTACCAATCCTCGGAAAGAGCTGTATCCCTCCTCATTTATTTCTTCTTCCATCATCCTTGTTTTACCGAAAGATATATAGTGTAAGCCTCCAAGTCCTTGCAAAATATGCTCTCTCACCACATGCCAAACTGAACTGATGTTTACATTTGATATGCACTTTGTAGCAAATGGCAAACAGGTTTACCATGCATTTGAAGGTAGAAATGCTTACACAAACGTTTGTCTTAGTTGGTGTCACACCTTCAGTTCCAACTGGTAGATTTTTGGTTTGAGTCTCATAGGTTGAAAATGGAAACCGCTGGTGATTTGTGGCTGGGGGATGAGGAGAAAAAGTGAAATGCCTAATATGTAGGAAATTGACATGAGATATCTCTCCTATGGCCAGTAGTAACATACCTACCGATCATCATGGAAGCATGAGCTGAATATGGTCCATTTTCAATAATAAATGTCCAATATATTGGGAATGGATTTGTGAACTACATATCATTCTTTAAGAATTGAACCCCTGAATTTTGCTGTCCTCTTCCTTTTATATTCTTTTTATTTTGTTAGTACACTTTTTCACTCTATTATGATAAAACTATACTCTCACATGATGCCTATGTATCCTCTACCTTTCCTTCTCTTTCCCTTAGGAAGTTGATTGTTTAACAACAAGAAGTAAAGTCTTCTTATCTGAACGCATTTGTGCTTGACTGTTGGTGACAGATTGCTGCATTTTTCCTGTAGAAGTTTACTTGTTAATTCTTTTTTGCCCTACTGTTGGAGTGTATGTCTGCTAAGTTTAGATGGTATTTTTTGTAGTCTTTCCACTGAAGTACTTTGATCTAAAAAAAAAGAAAAGAAAGAAAATTGGTTAAAAGATTCTAGGATTTGTATTTGGAGAACTTTTGCCTACATATACCAAGTAATTTCTCACTTAGCTTTAAATGCTTTGACCTGATTTTCCAAGTAAACGTTGGAGAAGTATCACTATCCACCTTAAATATGTTCTAAATTTATCTGTCATGTTCAATTCAGGATGGAATGCATGTATTGCACTGGTCTGCGGCAACTGTGTTGTGTGGTAAGTCGATCACTTTATTTTGAAGGTGTAAAGTGAATTCGTCCATTGAAGAAATGATTGAATAACTTTTCTAAATGATAGTTGAGCTAGATGGTTGGACATCTTTTCAGACTGATAAATTGAGCTTTATACTTGTTGCTGAGCTAAAATTGATTGGGTATTACTGCCTCACTATAGTTTGAACATCATCATATGCAAATTTATGTTGAAAATAATCATTGTTTTTACTCTTTTTAAAGCAGGAGTATTGAATCTCTCTTACCTTGGAACCATGTCAACCTGATAAGTGTTAGTATAAGTATTCGTGTGTTGCTGCTGAACCTTAACTAATTTATATTAACTATAAGTGGCTCTAAAACAGAATTCCTTCCGCATCCAAATAAGTTTAACAAAAAGAGTTTCTGTTCCTATCTAAATAATCTTACGAGGTTAAGTGTGCTCAACTGAATTGGGGAGGGATGGAGCAGATTCTTTTTAGGGTTATACTAATGCCTAATCTCTCAACTCTTTCCTCAATCTCCAAAAGCAGTTTGCTCTTCAAGTATGTTTGATACCTCAATGCTTGAAACAAAACTCAAGTTTGGTATTTGGGTGTTCTAATCTTGGGATTTTATGCCATATTCACAGGAAAGGGGCCCCAACAACCCCGTTGGTTACCATAGCAATGACAAAAATCGTGGCAAGTGTATTGGAGAAAAACAATTTACCTGGTTCAATTTTTACTGCCTTCTGCGGTGGAGCTGAAATTGGTCAAGCAATAGCAAAGGACACACGAATTCCTCTAGTTTCGTTCACTGGGAGCTCAAAGGTGACTTTCTGTCCTTAAGCGAAGGTGTATATTTTCCATATCATCAAGGGGTTTCCTTTGCAGCTAATGTTTTTCTTATTTCCAGCTTCTTGACACTAGGCATGAAATGTAGACTGTCTGGTTTTGTTGGCTCATATCTAGGAAACTTATATTGCTTTCTTTGATATGATGTTAAAAAGTAGTAAACTGAATTTCTTAATTTTTATATATTTGTTGTATTAACTTGATATAGAATCTTGGAATTTTTCAAATTCCTTATCAATTTATTGTGTTCTATTACTTTGATAAAGCTTGTCTTATAATTTTTTACCATAAGTTGCATATAGAAATACAAACTTGCTCTAACAAACTTTTGTGGGTTTATTTCTTTTGACCCAATAGGTTGGTCTTGCAGTTCAGCAAACAGTAAATCAGAGATTTGGAAAATGTCTACTAGAACTAAGTGGAAATAATGCCATCATAGTAATGGACGATGCGGACATTAAACTTGCTGTTCGTTCTATTTTATTTGCTGCTGTTGGTACGGCTGGTCAGCGCTGTACCACATGCCGGAGACTGGTACTGCGTTAATTGTTTAAAATCCATTCAGTTTTCTTCTAAAAGCTTTCACTTTCAAAATTTATTACTGTTTTTCTTCATAAATTTTTTTCTGTGTGAAGCTTGTGCACGAGACAATATATGAGAAGATACTTGAACCACTAGTTGATGTTTACAAGCAAGTTAAGATAGGGGATCCTTTAGCAAAAGGTACCTTACTTGGGCCATTGCATACTTGTACTTCTAGGGAAAACTTCGAGAAGGGAATCCAAAATATAAAGTCCCAGGTATGTCCAGTTTCTTGAGATTTTCATTTCCCAAATTATTTCTAAATTGACATTAATTTTCCCTTTCCTCTTGGGTCTCGCCCTACCCTTTGGTATATGTTGCTGGTGAGTACAGGTGTTCCACGTGGACAAGATTTGTCTCACAATCTGATTTGTTAAAGTTGCAGAGTTTTATTCCCCAAAGTATAGCTCTAGTAAATGTCAGGTCATAATGGTCATGGTATTTTTAAAAAGAAAAGGAGACCATATTTTGTTAACTCAGTGGGACTTCGAAGTTAGGACATATCCATATATCGGAATTGATGTTTTTCCCTATTCAATAGAAAGGGAAGTGTGAGTGGAACTTTGTTTTCTAAAATGAATGTTTTGCAGGGTGGAAAGATCCTTACAGGTGGTTCAATCGTAGAATCTGAGGGTAATTTTGTACATCCAACAATTGTTGAAATTTCTTCAAATGCTGAAATTGTGAAGGAAGAATTGTTTGCTCCAGTTCTGTATGTAATGAAGTTTAAGGTATTCCTTTCAAAGGCACTGAATTTCGGAGATGACCAATGACGTCATGTCCCCATATTTGGTAAAACTTCCCTTGATTCAGTTTCTCATTCCAAACTTCCTGCTTGCAGACTTTTGAAGAAGCAGTTGAAATTAACAACTCTGTCCCTCAAGGTTTAAGTAGTTCCATCTTCACCCGAAATCCAGAAAATATATTTAAGTGGATTGGGTAAGCAATCTTTGATGTTCTTGAGCATGTGGTTTAGATGAGTCTCCTTTCTCCTTTAAATAACCCTGGTTCTGACATGGATTTATGTGAGACAGACCTCAAGGAAGTGATTGTGGCATCGTCAATGTAAACATACCAACAAATGGAGCTGAAATTGGTGGTGCTTTTGGAGGTGAAAAAGGTACTGGTGGTGGCCGTGAGGCAGGAAGTGATTCTTGGAAACAATATATGAGACGCTCAACTTGGTAACTACACAGACATTTCATCGCCTTCTCATTTAATACATTTGCATGCTGCATTTGCGGAAACTCAGCATTCAGACTTATTGCTTTATGTTGCACTTTTAAGACTCTTGAATTGGTTACTATGTTGTAATTATCATGACTTTGATGTCAAAATCTGATGACATTTTACGCTGACCTACTTGGGTCATTCCCTGCCATTGCAGTACAATCAACTATGGAAGTGAACTACCATTGGCGCAAGGAATCAATTTTGGCTAGTGAAATTGGTGAGTCATTGCATAACTGTACGACAAAGTATCTTGTAGCATTTTAAATTTTTTGTGTTCTAACGGATGCAAGTATTGTTTGAGGTGCAGATCTAGCCGTTTTGCTCGTTGATTCAACCTATAAGGTGCTTGGAAATGGCCAGAATCACTTAAATAATGTACCTTTCCTTCCAACTCAAATAAAACGATGTATTATAAACCTAATGTTCTCAGTGATCAATACCAGGCTGCCTTATCAATGAGTTTACTTGAATGTTCTACTTTATTTGAAGAGTTGTTAACCTAATCTCTCATAACTAAAAACAGAACACTTGTATTATTGAGGCCAACAGTCAACTACCTAATCTTATGTAAACCAGTAGGTTTATTTTGATATGTTAAATCCAATAATGGAAGTGATTATATTGTCCACATAACGACCACGAGATCATCCTCTGGAAACTTCATGATACGTAGGCAAATTTGGTAAAAGTAAGAAATATGTCGGGATAATAATTCTGAAATAAAATTTGAGATTAATTTTATTATATATTTGATTTGAGGTATTAGCTAATATCCTATTATTTGTATTAAAATGATGAAATTACTATCGCGTATAGAATGCCAATCAAACAATTTGAAATATTCTTTTTTATTCCAGTCCCACTTAAAGAATACTATGATCGTTATTCATAATTAAAGACCAAAAGCAACCTCCTTTTTAAGTTCTTAATTATGATGGCAGACTACAGTCAGGTCTATTCATTACCCGTGATTTCTCATATATTCAAATAATAGTACACCCAACAATAATATTTACCACAAATATCATGGGATATAGTTATTCGGATGTTAAGTATCTTTGAATGTCAATTACAAAATTATTGATTTAACTTTCGAGTTATCAATAAAGCAACAAAACGATAAAAAGACATGTACCAAATGAGACTGACCGAGTCAAGCGGACATCTCCCCTAAATCAATGCACTAGTAGGTAGGGGATCGTACCCTCCGACTATAAGTGGGTCTTCCACCAATGGAGATGCAGAAATAGTATTTCAAATTATAACATTTTTTTTATTCTCAACAAGAAACAGTTTGAAAATGTTTCAAAATGAATTTCTAGATTTATAGAAATCAAGTTAGTAAAAAGAATCAAATTCTTGTAGGAATATCTAGAAACTCTTTCGTCTTGATCATTCTCTTCTTCACAATCTACTTGTATGAATATGTCCATTTCTTACTATTTTATCGGATACTCACTATTTTTCACTGATACAAATATGAACTACTTTTACCCTCAAAACCTTTGGCAAAATAGAAAAATATGAATTGTTTGTTCGAGGCAATATCAAATTTTTGTGACGTTGAGAGTAAAAAATCCTTTCTTCCAAGATTTTAAAATTATGAAAACTGGAACTTGAATGGTCTGCTAAAAGATAGATTGATCACGTCAATCTAACAAATGATTGGTGGTACATCCTTATCACAATTCCTGATCAATATATTCACCACAAACACGTAAATGGCCATCCCTCTCCCTTATACTAGAACTAGAATGTCAAAGAGGAATAGCAAATATCTTTAGGCCCACAAATATTACTACTTTCTACTGGAAATCCCACTAGCTAGCTTCATGTACGCCCATCCCTCCAAATCTCAAACTCAATATTTTATGACATAAAAATTGAAAGTCACAAGCATGTACTCACGCATTGTCTTTTTCTCATTTTCGGGCTTCTTAGTTTCCCTGTTTTCTTTCACATGCCAGAAACTTCCTCTGTCAAATCATCTATTTATCTTTAATTGGGCAGAAACTCTTCTTTACTTCTTTTGAGAACCCCACAATAAGATGAAAGACTAACTATTACTACTTTATCCTCGTGAACTTCCTTCCACTACAAGAGGTTTTTAGATTTATTTTTCAGTTTAACCATCTGATATTCAAAATGCACGAGTTAGAATTTTGAAAATGGTAGTTAGAAATCGTAAGAAAAATTAAAGAGAACTATAATAGAAGAGTAATATATATTTACATATGCATATTAATCAAAATCGTAAAAACAGTTAAGCACGCAGAATTCACACGATTAACATTCCATTTCAATCACAATTGCCAAACGGTTCTAGTTCTATTATGTTTACAATTTGAGGCAAATTAAGCATTATTAGAGTTTTTGTTCTCCTTAGTTTATTTCTATTTTTAAGATAGCGGGAATCTGGAAGTTGAAATCATAGCTAAAAATTATCACCTTCATTCTCGTGATCCATTTCTATGGCATGATAAGCAGCAGAATCAGCCAAAGAGAGTGTAGGAATACAGCTTTCAGCTCGAACCAACACGTTAGGCTGCATCTCTCTGCTGTCCCTCGTCGGACTACAGGGCATCGACCTGAGTGATTTAGGCGAATTTAAGCTCCTAAGGAGAAGCTGCCTCATGGCAGCGATCAAGTGAACAGTCGGATCTGGAGGAGGACTAGAAGAACTGAACTTCTTACGGAAATTGAGGTGACGAGTCAAGGCTTCTTCCGCGTTGATCAATCTCTCACACC
Source organism: Solanum aculeatissimum (assembly GCA_038996855.1). NCBI lineage: Eukaryota > Viridiplantae > Streptophyta > Magnoliopsida > Solanales > Solanaceae > Solanum > Solanum aculeatissimum. Next base: position 19,367 of record JBCEWC010002202.1, read on the forward strand.
GCATCATCTCATCTTTCACTGCTTCCGCACACAGTCCACATATCCATTTCCCTTGATACCGCTCGCGGATCGTCTCTATGTACGCCAGAGTACACTCCTCCGTCAATCCGCAACAATCGCATTTCGCGAAATCTACCTCGATTGTCGGCGCCGCAAGTTTTCCGGCCTCTGCAGCGTTCATCACCACCGCCGACTCACTGATTACCGTCGTCGACATCGTTTATCGTCAAACTGAAAACACACACAAAAAAGGTCAATATCTTCTCTCAAACGATATGAATGAACTTTTTTTCCAAAAATAAAAAAAATTACCTGCAGAAGCAGAGATCGAAACAGAGATAAAAATATATATATATGTAAATAGAAAACTATAAAGTTTTTTAGTGACGATTTGATTTGCTCTACTTCTACTTCTACTTTTCTCAGATAAGAAGATTAGTAGAAGATTAGTAGAAGCAGAAATCGTATTTTTTTTCTAATTATCTTTCTTTCTCCCACTCGCCTTCTTCGTCCTTAGTTTCTTCAGGAACAAAAAAAGTATCCATGAAAGACATATCACAAAACTCAAACAAACTCCAATAACTTCTCAATCAGTCTCTGAAAATTCTAATTCGATAACGAAGAATTTGCTTATTCACACAGAATCAATCTGTACAAAATGCAGAAATTGATAGAAACTGACAAAAAGTATATGCCTTTTTTTATTTTTTATTTTCTCCTCCACGAAAATTCTTTTTTTGTTTTTCTGAGCCTTTTTCCAGGAAGAGTGAGAAATAAGAGAGGCGTCGGAGGCTAAAAAGAAGGGAGAAAAAAAAAACACCAATGATTGAGTGGGGGGTTTGGACAATCCACGTCAGCAATTATGCTGGAAATTAAATTCAGGCCATATATTAATAGATTGCCAGCTAGGCGTTACCTATTTATGTATGAAAATAAATCTCATTTTACATGTTGAATTATGAAATTCGAATATTTAAGAAATTTTCTTACCTTTATTTTAAATATTTCTTAACGAATAAGAATCCACCACGTATGGACCACCGACGTGGAACACCAATCTGTAAATAGGAAAATATTAATATAAAAAGATCCTAATGTGAAAATAACGTGGCACAGTGTATTATGTTAATATTGTGATGTCATTTAAACTTAGACTTAATCATGGGGTTCACATTTCACGAACTAGCCACTATTTTTTTTCTTGTTCCACACGTTTTTGTACTTGGAAATCTTGTTGCAATTTGGGGTTGGACGTACTACTGTGTTGTAATTTTGATTCGATAATTTCAATTTTTTATTTTTAATGGAACTATATCATTAATTAATAATAATGGAGTAATAAGTTAATAACATACTCAATATAATTCTACGAGTGAGGTTTAGAAGATTACTCGTGTTATTATTGTTTGACTTATATTTGTTACTTTTATTATATTTATATATTATTATTGGCTTTCCACTTTAGTTCGATTTCATTTTTTACATATCTAGTATCTTCTATTTTGGGGGCTTGATATTTTTTAGACGAGAGTCTTTTGAAAACAACATCTCCATCTCTATGAGGTTGTGGTAAAGTCTACGTACATTTTGCCCTCTACATACCCCACTTGTGAAATTATACTCAATAAGTTATTGTTATTGAAATTTCCATTAGGACTTATCATTTTTTTAATTTAGATTCAAAATTTTTAATTATAATTAAGAGAAATTCTACTGGTTCCATCACAATTTTTGATAATGTGTTTTGTTCTCCTTAGAGGTAGATTATCTCATATGACATAAAACTTTTTTAAGAATAAACAAAAAGATGGAATCAGAGTATTTCTTTTTGCTTACTTAAGAAGGAAAAGAAATAAATAATGATACTATTTCTTAAAACTGATGATTTTGTTTCCAATTCTATGCCAATTTCCTTATGCAACGTTTGGTCACGAATAAATTTAGATTGCGCACTGCAGAGTCTATTCGGAGGTGGTGCTTCCAACAAAAAAAAATTCATTCTGAGGACTTGAACCCAAGATCTCTGATTAAGGATGAAGGAGTCTAACGACTGCATCACTAACCCATGTTGGTTCCTTATGCAACTTGCTTGGTCCGAGTCCAATTTGCCTTTGTCTAAAAAGAACATAATCATTATTCCATACAACTTTAGCAAATTTCAATAAATTACTAAGTTCATTCATTTATTTCCAACTTTAACTTATTCTTTTTCTATCAAATAAAAAATAAAAAATGTAGACCTAATATTATAAATGACAGGGGATGAATAAAATAAAGAAAAATTAGAAGAGAGATTTATGAAATTATTACTATTAAAAAAGTTAGATTTACATGCGTATGTTTGAGGAGGGAGGCGTGGGTGGCTCATAAGTCGTAACAACTGATTCAAGAAGATATGTACATATTATTATTTAATTCAAGAAGATGTGGAATTTTTAAAAAGAGAAAAAGGATAACAAGGAATACACTTCCATTTGTTTTTTGTAGGAAAAGGAATATGCTTCCACCACAAACATAATTGATTGCAGCTGCATATAGTAATATTGCAAATATGAGAATCTATTGTGTCTTCAAACAAATACAAGTGAGGAAAATAAACACAAAACAGAAGAGAAAAGGAATTTTTGGGGTAGGGGCCAGGGTTGTGAAAACAATTACAAAATTTCACTATTGTGGAAAGTTCTTCCTACCAAAAATTATTCCGTTTTAAATACTTAAATTCTGAAGTCTTTGATTAAGGACAAAGGAGTGATGTGACTCCCTCTGTTCCATATTAATAACTTAATTTTTGAGATTTTTTTTCATTGTTAAAAGTTTGTATTTCCATAATGACTCTTTCATTTATTGAAATTTTATATTTTTTAGGAGATAAAATGTACTAATTACAAAGTTATATTTATGATTTCACAAAGAGCAATAATAAAAAGTATAACTAAATTTTATGTCCTTAAATACTTTTTTTAATGTGTGTTACCTCACAAATTAAATTAATATAAAATAAAGAATATTTATTTTATTTTAACATTTGAAAGCAAGGCAAAAATATAATTTTCTATGATTTGCAATTTGTTACTTATACTTTTCTATTTTATTATCGAGACTCTTCACAAATATTATCTTATTCATATATAATCCTCAAAAATAGCCACTACTTAAGAGGCAAAAATGAGACAAAATTCAACTCATGATAGAACAATATATTCCAACTAGGCTAGTGCTAGGCTGGAAGCGGAAAGCTGATTTATTGGGTGGCCGCCGCTAAATCATGCGCCAATAATGCCAACTCCTTGTCCGAATCAGAATTTAATCTGAACTGATAGATGAAAAAAGAATTCAAATATTTTATTTAATAAGACACAAAATTTAAATAATATTGAAATTATATATTTGTGTAGTTGTTATTTATAATATTAAAATTAAAAACTTACTAAACATTAAAAATATATTTTTTTCTGGGATAGTCCATTAAAAAAAATATTTAAATTTATTTTTCTATTAAAAAAAATTTCTCTTCTTTAATCGTGGACTGATGGCGGATGACTGGATGGCCAGCTGGATTGGTAAATTATTGAATGAAACTTACGCTACAAAAGTTGACCACTTGGACAATATTGTTATTTTTATAGGCCAAGAGAAAATTGGAATGTGACATACAATGTAGTATATATAATATACCCTCAATGATAATGACCATTAGTCCACTTGCATTCATATATCTCTCTTTCTTTCTTTTATTTTTCTAATTTTACTTGTAGTGCATGAACCAAGTGAACAAAGAAAACCATCTATCGTTTTGTTCATTTTTATTTATTTGTTTGAGTGAAGGGGGGTGGGGGGGAATGATTGTGAAAATGACTCCCACTTAATAATAATAATTGGTAAAAAAGGAAGTGAAAAAAAGATTAATATTTACCCCAAAAAAAATAGAAAAGAAAAAGAACTCCCCAAACCTACACGTCAAACTATGAGCTACAAGCCTCAAGTCTTTTTAATTTCAATCTTTCATTTGAGCTATACGATGGTCAATGCTTCTAAGATTATAGAAGTTATGCAGCATAAAAAGAAAAATGTATTGTTATGTAATTTTATAAGAATCAACGTCATGTGTGAGCTTGTTTACATTGTTGGTCTCAAATTTTGATTTTAAAAAGTTGTCAAGAGTCAATCTGAAATAAACTTTCAACCTCATAAAGATAGGAATAAGGTCTACGTATATTCCATCAACCTCAACATACCCTACTTCTGTGATCACACTGGATTTGTCACTATTATTAGAGCTCATAAGAACTATAAATAGAAATAGGTGCACAATGATCTAACTAGAGTGAGTGAATCCTCAAAGATATCAGGTGGTCACATATATATTAAATCCAAAGAGTAAGGTTTCCTTCGAAAAGGATCTATACGCAGTAAAATAATTTAATCAGAAGTCTAAAATTTAAATATTAAAAATAGAGTCTCATTTGATAGAAAGTGCTAAACAAACTTAACGAACTTTCTATATCACACAACTAGCCAGATTAATCCGTTGAGTAAATTTATCAAACAATAAATAATTGAATAAATAAATAAAAGAATACAAGAAAAGACGTAGTAATAAGTTTGAAAGCATCCTCTCATCTTTATTAATGGTTAATTGGTAGGGGATACCCAAAGAAAAGGAATGGTCTAATAAGACATTTTTATGCATCACATGGCTGTGTATTTAGACTAGGACATTAATTACCTTTTTCATGCTTCTTTGGTCAATTTCATTTGATAATAAAATAGATATATGTCTATCACATATATATACAATTCATGATATAGGAAATTAAATCAAGCACCAAAGACAAAATGTCTTCTGACACAAATTTGAAAGGGCCTATATTGATATATGTTCCCCTAGTTAGTAAATTTTCATGTCAAAATGTCTTGTGTTTCAACTAGCTATACATACAAGTTAATTGAAGAACATAGTGTCTAAATCCATAGGCTTCTTCTTCCAATAATTACATGAGGACAAATATAGCTAACATGAGATGTGGATTTTTATGTAAAGCATCTGACAATGGATCAGTGACTGCATACATTGACACCAACTCTCTCTTTATATACCGCTCAACATATAATTGAGAGATTTTCTTTTATTTCCAAGATAGAAAAACGATTGGAAAAGAACAGTACAGTGCACTGAAGCACTCGTTATGCGTAGGATTTGGAAAAGGATCCAATCACAAGGGTTTATCGTGGTTGGATCATCTCCTTTTCAAGAAAAGCTAAGGCTTCTTGGATATTTTGGGTTGACATTGTTGGGTCTAAGTAATTAATGTGAATTGGAAAATGAAGACGAAAAGTGTAAATTGAAAAATGAAGATAGAAAGATAAAGGAAAAAATGTGGGGAAACAAAGTAAAGGGAAATGAAGAGTCGTTTCTCCCTCATCTAAAAAATAGAGGAAAAGTGATGTCCTTATATTGGGAAACACTTCCTTGAACTCTTAAAGAGTCAAGTAAAGGGGACCCCTCGATCCGTTGTCGTCGTCGCTCGCTCGGCTTTGGCAAATGATGTGATTGATTGAATCAATTTTCCCGAAATTAGTTAGTTAGTTTAACTAATTTTTAATTTTTGCGCCTAAAATTTCTTACAACAGACACTTTCGTTCCCAAACGACACCATGCCCATTCTGAATAGATGAGTCTGTTATGAACAGGCACATTCGCACTCAATTCTCCCTATAAATGGAGATTCGTTTTGTGTTTTCAAATATCGAAAATTTTCTCTTCTTCTGCATATATTTTCTTACAAAATTCGAGTCTGTGTGAAGCCATGGTTGGTTCTTGAGTTCGCTGAAAATTACTGAGTTTGAGGTACCGCAACTCTGTAATTGTTAATCTATTTTATCCTGGGAGGAAATAATTCATAACCTCGGGTACATTGAGGGGATTAAACTCCTTAAGGACACACAGTGTATTCTGTGGACTCAGATTGGTTTACAATTTAAGTCTTTTTCTGATTCGTTTTTTACTTGATTTATTATTTTTGTTGTTGTTTCAATACAAAGGGAATAACAGACATTGCTTCACACTCTCCCAAAAAAGAAGGGAGTTACTTCTGAGTTAAACTTGGAGATGGAAGTCTTCTTTCCTTTCTCGATGGCGAAATAAGACCAAGGTCATGAGCTTATGATCTTAGGTCGAAACAAGTTAATAGGACCCCATTTTTTACGTCTCTATATTGAACCATATACATAATATGATGGATTGGTTTAATTGATCCTAATCGAGTGATGATGAATTACTTCTATTTAACAGATTATATTCAATTCGAAGTTAAAATCTCAAATTTTATATGCAGCCTTACCTTTCGTTTCTGTCAGAAGTTATTTCCAAGATAAGACTATATATGATAGATCCTTGTGATCGAGATCTTCTTCAAATTCTACACATAACAGAAGTTTTAGTACACCGAACTATCCTTTTGTTATAGAAAAATGATTAAATTTACTAATTAATATGAAACAAGTAATAGTGAACTCATGAATTTCGTCAATAAGTGGATAAATTTTTTCATATCTATAATAGAAGTTCTTTTTAGATCCTTGAATTGGTTTAGGGGATGAATGGAATTGTTATCTCTCTGTGTCCTCTCCATCAATTCTTACTTCATGAGTTCATTTTTTTGTTATAGAGCAGATAGTCAGATTGATCTAATTTTTTATTGTTTAACTAATACTGAGCATTTATATTAATTATTATATTATTCACGCTTCAAATATTGAGCTATATGTGAACAGAAATTATTGGCCCAGCATGGCCATGGTTGTCATAAGTGACCTCATATATCATAGAGAAACGTTTTTCTTTTCAATTTAGTGCATATTATGCGGAATATGCATTTCAACTACCAACTACATCACCATTCAATCTTATCATGTATATAAAATATTGAAGTTAGAATTTTTATTAAAAAATTTAGAATATAATAAAAATAAATACAAAAAAAAATTAAAAATATTTAATATCTGCTATACTTATATCTTATATATACTATGTAATTTTACCATCAATAAAATTGAGATGAATTCTTATCTTAGCTCCATCCACGTACATATATTCAAGTTACAACATGTAGTACATGTTTTTTTAAGAATTCTTGTTATATGTAATGTTTCCTTCTTTTGAGACTTGTGTCCACCTAAATATAGTCATTAAGAAAAAAGGACATTATATTTCTTTCTTTAAGAATGTCGTAATCTTTGGTCATTGGAATCCATTAAATTTGTTTTAAAGAGGTGAGCTAATATACAGCCAAATTTAAGGAGCAATAATATTGGAAGTGATAAGGGACACGTGGCAACAAATTACTGAGGCAATATATATAATTTCCTTTAGTTTCATCTAGAAAGTTCTAAATTGAAATTGAGTAAAGATGTAACATATGTCTATTATTATATTCATCATTTATTAGTCAATGGTTCTCCTTCCACATGCTTTATCATTTTTATTCATATTTTCACACTCTACCTAATGAAACAACAACATTAATTAATAAATAAATTCTAAAAAAATAATAAAAATTCCTGCTATTCCGTTAATTCATTGTTAAAATACTGTATAATAATTAGGCTAAGGATAAACTAATTACGTTAAATTGGATTGTCATTATAGAGTACTAACATATACAAGTTAATAAATGAAACGCTTCCCTCCATTTGCAGTTGAAATTCTTTCTTAATTTAAAAGAAACTGTTTCTATAAGTAAATGAGTTGGCTCTACATGATTTAATATAAAAATTCTTTATACTATCATATATGTGTAACTTAAATCCTTTCCTACATATTCGTGTCAGATATATAACTCTCATGTATATTGCGTGTATTTAAATCATGCGATATAATATTTTCTTTTTGGAATGCCTTTCTTATAAGTGATGGGATTAAAATTCACAAATAATTATTTTTCAACTCTCATATTGCTAATATCACAAATTTTACTATAGTGACATTTAAAAAAGACATGATTGACAATGACAAACAACTCGCTATAGAACGACCCACAACTTGTATAGTGATCTCATTTTGACCAAGTATTGCACTCAATAACAAGGGAAATTTGAGACGTAAATCGCAATTAATGAGGCAGTGGGGTTCGCATTGTTACAATCATAATAATTGTTGCTTAATGAAAAATTCTCATCAATAATTGCATATTGCTCTTAAGTCAATCATCACTTGATCACAATCTAAAGTAAAAGTACTCTTCTGTTTGTTTTTATTTGTCCGTTTATACTAAAAATAAATATTTACATAGTAAGATAATCATTTTATTTATTACTTTTTAAGAGATGTATCATTTCAATTATGCACAAGTAAAAATAGAACAAAAATTTTGGCTGATTTAAACATCTGGCCTCCTGTATCTAATGTTTAAATCTTATGCTAACAAATGTTCTGTTATGGAATAAAAAATCTTCATGATATATACATCAACACCTTCAAGGCTGTGTCAAGGTTTAGCTAAAGAGGAACTCATCAGTAAGCAACCCCTGAGGAGGCTGCAGCCATTGATCCCGAGCTCTACAATCATGAAAAATGAAAGAAAAAAATTGCTACAATACAAGCGACAAAGGCCTGATCTCGAGTTTTTCTTTCATGCCATGTACGAATCCAACATCCCACAGAACATAATGGTCAGGATTTAATTGATTTGTCACAAGCATCGTCATTCTCAAGATCCCTAATGAGTTTCTCTATCTGCCTTCTATAAACCGGCATGAAATGATCACTGATCATAGTTTGTGACAGCCTTATTTTACTGTACAATGATCTAGGAGTGAGAAAAATTCCAACCTTTGTATCCTTGGGTTGATTATGTTCCTCACTCAACGTGTCGCTGTCGCTGTCACTTTCACGGCCGACTTCCTCAGAGAGGAGAGTAACTATATGCATTATCTTTCCAGGAGGAAAGAATCGGTGCACCTCCTTTGTGTTTGGAACAGAGCTTCCACTTGAGCTCTGACCTGTCTCAGCAATGGCTGCTGCTTCTTCTTCCCTAATCTCCTTTGCGACATCAGTTTCCCCTTCAGAATGATCATACAGTTCATGCTCTAGTTGTTGCCACATCTCAACTTCCGTCATTCGGTCTTCAGGTCCGTGGGCCACATGTTCACTATCATCAAGATTGGGATCCAGGCCATTATGGATATTAATCCCATCTGCAAAAGATTGATCAATTTCTGTGTTCCACGTGACTCCCTCGGTTGAAGATACAGGAAGCTCCATCACAGTTGTACTTCTGGTCTCCTTGGATTCCAGAAGGAACGTTTCAGAACTTTCAATGGAAGAAGTTGCACAGGATGTTTGTTGTTCTTCAGAATTAACCTGAACAGCTGTGGATCGACGTCTTGGACCAATGCATGACCATGATGACAGTTGCATGGCAGGGCGTGACAATGCTGCCTGGGCCATACTTTGCGCTCTCTTCATGACAACCTACAGATCATTGCCAATGTCAACACTCACTGATACACCTCGACGACTGATAGATATGGTCAAATGACACTAACAGAGTACAAGATATAAAATAAACAAAGCCAGAAACTCTATGGCATCATCCAATTGGCCCATCCTACACATTACAGCCCATCCAATTGTACACATTACAGGCATCCTATTGTTGTTCCAGCTCAAAAGAATGTTCTCTAGAATGCCCACACCTTTATCATATAGCAGAAAATAACAACATACCTAGTGGAATCCCACAAGTGGGTCTGGGGAGGGTAGAAATATACGCAGACCTTACCACTACCTCATAAAGGCAATATGCTAAAGACAGCTATGCAGGCAAGTTATATGTCATGTCTAGGGTGTGCATATAACAAGTTCATATGCACCAATACAACAAGCTGGTCAATCAAATCTTCAGAAAAGTTCACCCACTACCAAACTGTATACAGCTACATTACTTCACAATGTAAGGGAGAACTGAAATAACAGAGTAAACTATGATTGCACCTGTGTACCACTAGAAACAGGCCGTAGTATTGCACCAGCACCAGCAACCTTAGCTTTAGCAGAGGCAATGGATGGAAGGCGAGACCCCAGGGCTGATGCAGAACGATAAACAGTACTAAGAATCCTAGTATGCTCAATCTGATTTCTTAGATCGTTCAACCAAGCAGATGCTGTCACCTGCCACAAGAAAAGCACATTCCCCTCTTGAGTCTTGAGAGACAATACCTTAAAAATAATAAGGTGTTGGAAGCAAAGATGCAAAGTTGATACAAAGAACAAGCTTCCAGACGCTATTAAGAAAACTACGCACATAATAGCAACACAATGTATCATAAACAGAACCCTTTAATCTGAACCATCAGTGGTGTGTAAACTCAACAATCAAGATCACCAGGTCAAACTATACAAATAGATGCCAAAACTAATTAACTCAAATTCTTTGAAGGTGGATAGACTAGCTTTTGGCCAAAAACTGAATCCTGTAGAAGTTAAGAAAGCAACAGCAGACAATAATCTAAATGGATCTTACACCCAGAAGCAAAAATAACACAAAATAATCAATCAACCCTGGACTACTTGAGGTCGGGTAGCAAGAATAGGATGGATTAGAAGATAAGACCAACATCATCTGGCTTGAGGATGTAGAACCAGAAGGATATTGGCTAACTCCTGTATCTCTATGCTGTATGCTTTCGGAGAGAGTCCTTGTCCAGGCATACCACAAAAGGTTCTCCCGCAGCATAGCTCAGATCAATTGATTCCATTGGAGGAAGAATAACTGGAAAAAGAACCGTGACTAATATTCAAAATTCATATTCACCAAAACATTAAAACCAAAAGTTTGAAGTGCAAGATACGTCCAACATCAGGACAAAACGCTAGTCGACCAACCAAAGAAACAGGTTGCTTGTCCAGCATAAAACAAAACATGTTAGCCAACCTACTAAAGAAGGAAGAGACTCCAACAGAAAGCACCAATTTGCACATAAATCAGCCACAAAAATTCTATTAAGTAGATCGAGAAGTTAACCTCGGTACGCAAATCATCCACCGAAGCAGCTGAAAATGTAGGCACCAGATCAGCTCCATTGACCACTGAGGTAATAAATTCACACCCTGATTCAGCTAATTCCCATGTCATACAGGCAGCTGCAGAGGGTATTCCGGTTAAGTGAAAAAACTGACGACAAGTGAACAAAATGGTAGAATGTGGATATATATATTTAAGTACATGCATACATTCATAGGCAGATAACTAGAGTCAAATTAGAACATTCCATAAATGCAAGTGCATAGAATATTCACCAATCTCACAAAAAGAAAAACTACAAACAAACATCTCAGCACAAGTAACGCCAAATGAACAAATAGATTTAACAAGGATGTATATGACACCTGGAGCAAATGCTACACAGGTAGCTGTTGACAATTCCTTCTGCTCACGAAGTACATAAGTTAAAATAGCAGCAGTTCCTCCACCCAAGGAGTGTCCCACAATCTGTGCGCCAAGAGAATATCAATTTTACAACGTAATTAGTCAAAAGACCCCATGAATGCATTTATAAGAAAGCCCTTAATACCATGAATGCAGACCTACCCTCCATGTAACTCATGCCCCAAATAAAATCAATAGGGAGGTAGATGCATGCCAAGAAAAAGAGAAGGATGAAGAGCAACAAAGCCCAAAAAGAATATAAACAAATTACTGGGGAATTAAGAAAATAAAAAATTAGTAACAGGAAAAAATATGTAATGGTTGCATTGGAAAAGATCCAACCTATATGATCAATATTTTCAATACCCAAAAAAAAACAGAGAGAGGCCTCTAAACCCCAAGATAAAAAAAGATAAAACGGAAGCAACCATAAACTGAGGAAAATAAGACTCAAATGTCAAGCACCTTAAGTTTGTATTCAGGATAAATACTAAGAGCTTTAAGAAGACAAGGCGTTGCAAGTTTTGCAATCCATCGAGCAGCTGCCACCATCCCACAATGTGCATAGCCTAACACCAAATTGCTGACTCCTCCCTCATGTACCACGGTGTGATGGAAAGGCACAACTGCACCAGTGGCAGCTGTCAAAGTATCTTTAATACTATGAGTTCCACGGATTACAAGGAGGAAAGAATTTGATCGGTGGTCAGCGAGTATAGTAAAAGCTGGCTTCAGAATCTGCATAATAAAATTTGTGCATTAGAAGAAAGGAGACATATTTTAAAGTCAGAGCTTGAGAATTTCAGACACGACTTACTCCAGCTTTGGGTTCTTGTAGTAATACACTTTCTTGGGAATAGCCTGTCTCCTCCAAGAATAATGGAAAAGGCTTTTTGGAGAAATGCCAACACACTGTCAACAAGTGCAAAAGGCATTTAAGCTCTGCAGCAATATCAGAACCTTTTAATTGTGCACTGTCTTCGACACAGAATATGCTACTAACATGTATGTTTCCCTGCAGACATTACATGAACCTACTTAGTGACCAAGCTCAGTGAGTTAGTCCCAAGTCAAAATCAAGGTGGTTACTAACATGAAATAATTGTGAAACAACATAAAAACCAGATAAGTTTTGATAGTGCACTATTGGGCAATTAAGTTAAAATGACACCTTCCTGGAGAAACTAATAGCTTTGGTAAATAATGTAAAAAGCATAGAAGCAGCAATCAAAAGAAGGGAGCTCGGAGCTCTTTCATGGCATTTTTCTCTTTGAGCCTTAGTTGTATCACACTATCATGTATGATGCCCACAGTCCACCAAGCTTACATAACTGTTTTTTAAAGATAAAGGGTGTTGTAACGAGAACTGAAATTGGAGGGACTAGGAACTAGTCATTATGATTAAAAAGATATAAATAAGTAAAGAATCATTCAAGCATGATTACACAATAATTGAAAAGAAAATGAAATGATAAAACGGTATAGAGCACTGCATTCAGTAAAGCAACCAACATGATCCAAAGTCATCTGGCTAGATATTGTTGATAAATGCATGTCTGTGCAGAAAGAAAGGAATGTGGACATATCACACATTCTAAAAACAGTAACAATTTCTTTTACAGGTGTTCTATACTGGACAAGTTGACAAATTGCTACTTAACATCTTCTTCGCTTTATTTTATTCCAGGGTGCAATTATTTTCATACTACATTCATGTTATATACTCCCTTTCCAACATAAAGACAACCATGGTGCAGTTATTTGCATATTTGTGAAAACATAAGTTGCATAACTCTCCACATCAATCCAATGCCTTTACTGGGAAAAAGTAAACAATTGATTCATGATTACCTGCTGCTTCAAAAGAAAACTGATGCCAAAAGCCAAATCCCCAATAGGCCACTTGCCCAGGGTCTCTGAATAAGTAAACCTAAGAGTCTCGGACAATGTTGCGATTGTCTCTAACCATGTAGCAGGGGCCTGTATAAGTCTATTGGAAATCCTATTAACTCCTAGTAGAGCATGATCTTGACCACTGCTGCCACATTCATCGTCATCGTCATCTGATGTTGGAGAAGATTGCAACTTCTTATTTAATGTATAATACAATAGAGCAGCAGCACCTGCTGCAGTGGCGATAGTTGCTGTCGCCATCAGTTTCCGGAACCTATTTTTTAATAGCAAATACAGATAAGAGCTCATTAGAATTCAACAGTCTCTTTATTTAAAAAAATCTCACCTTTGCCAAGTGACATCGTATTGCTGCAGTAATATTTCATTTTACCAGAATGTACAACTACAACAACAGGGGTGTAGTCACATAAGCAAAGTCGAGAGAGGGTAGTGTGTACTGAAAGACTCTCAAGGAGGTAGAGAAGTTGTTTTTGAAAGACTCTCGACTCAATTTACTAACCTTCTACCCTAATCTGCTACCTCCATAACCTCTAATCTAAAGTCATGCTGAAGCATATTTACCTGAATGTAAGTCTGTAATTAGATAAACTAACACAAGAGACATAAAGGAACATTTTCCCCAAGAAATGGCAAACCAGCATTAATCAAAAACCCTTATTTGGAAAACGAAAAACCCTGGATATCAAGAAACAAGCAAAAGAATTCCTCTTGCTGCACCAACAAACTTTTCTTCAAATAAAGATTTCATTTTCCCTATCATTAGCCCTAACCTCCTCAAAATCAAATTAATAAGTAATGGAAATTAACCTGAACATGGGTCAGCATCTACCAGATTATAAAAAAAAAACAGTATAATCCAACAATTTAAGATACACAATAAACCAAATTCGGTCATTAAAGAATCGATTCAAAGCGTGTTATTAGATTAACGCACCTGCGGAGATCGATTGTAGCAGGAAAAATTGAATCTTGGGTGATTACTTCAATTGTAAGGAACTGAAAATTGTGAAACACAAAAGTAAAGTATTGGAACCCCGAGAAACTTCAACGCTTAAATGGGAAGTGGACTATCTCTTTCAAACTCAAACTTGTATGGGATTTTGTTTTGATTATACAGGGACCTCTTTATTTTTCGGATTATTATAATTATTAAAGAATAAACTAGAACAATGATTTATTTAATTTCTGCACACGTGGATTTTGCGAAATCCAATTACGCCCAATCAGCCTAAATAAACCGAAAGTAATATATTATTATCTTCATTTTTAAATTAATTGAATTTTTGAGTATTTTTTCAAGGTTCAAAATAATTTAATGGTTTAAAGTTTAAGATAAATGTATCAAAAAAAAATCATATTTATTCTTTCCTTTATTGAAGTTTAATAATTTCAGGAAATAATAGAGAGGTTAGATGTATATATTGGATTAAGTTATTAAATCTACAAAACTTTAAAAATTATGAAATAGAAAATTTATATATAAAAAAATTTATTTTGGATAAACTTTCAATCCAAATAATTTTTTTTCAGAAAAAAAACATATAGTTTGTTAAATTGTGTTTGGATTAGGTTTGGTTTCTTCCATCAAAGTTTTAGTTTCTTTAGGATTATAATTACAAAATAATCTAAGTACGCACTTAATAATAAATATATATATATATATATATATATATATATATATAAATCTTGTGTTTCTTCTTTCTGTTTTTCTATTGATCGAGTTCCTGTATCCAGATATGTTCATTATGTTCCGGCCAATCAAATCAAGAACATCCTATGCTTAATAATTTTTTGCCAAAAAATAAATTTTGAAATTGAGAAATAAAACGATAATATTATAAAATTAAAAAAGGACAATATATACATTTTAAAACGTTTTTATTATAAAATCTATAAATCATAAAAGATGTACTCTCTTTGTTTAAAAAAAATGACTTGATTTAACTTAGATACCGAGTTTAAGAAAATAAAAAAAAATTCAATCTTGTGATCCTAAATTAAAATTATGTTAAATGTATCAAAATATTTTTAATCTTATGGTATTAAACAAAACCACGTAGAAAGTTGAAATTAAAATTTAGTCAAAAGAGAAAATGAGTCATTATTTTTTAAACAAATAAAAAAAATCATTTTTTAGGTACAATGGGTAAAATGAAAGATTGAAATGTTGAGGTAGCTGGGCCTAAAGTCCCAATTGAAAGTGGGCCGAACCTACTTCTTCTTCTCAGATGGATAGAGCCCAACTTAAGTGGATCATCAACTATCTCAGATTTAGGCATTCTTTGGTGGGAAAAAGACAAAAATAACTAAAATATTTTAAAACTCCAAAGCAGAGTGTGTTGTTATTCGAAGCTTTTACAAGTGAAATCTCATCACATTATGGTAGATCACTAGACCCAACGAAACAAGTGTTTTAATTGAGAAAGAATGATGAACATACTTAACCTAAGATATTAAATTAGATAGATAATAAAAGAATCTTATTATCATTTTCTCCCTCCACTTGTTTTTACTTTAGATCATAAATCCATTCAAAAATAATAATTGATATTGATTATTTACCACATTATTACTATGTTTAGGATTAAGTCTTAAATTTTTTTTTTTGGAGAATGATATTTAATGTTAAGGATAAAATATGAAAATAAATAGAGTAATTATCTTTTCTTGATATGTTTAAAATGACAAGTAAAAATGAAAATATATTTTAAAAGTTAGAGATAAATTACGTCCAATCAATTTAAATAAATCGACTACACCGAGCACGTTAGTTGACAAATTGAACGGATTCGGAAAGTAATATATTAGTATTAAGTTATTAAATTTACAAACTTAGTTGACAAATGAAACTGATTCGGAAAGTAATATATTAGTATTAAGTTATTATATTAAATCTACAAACTTAAAAAATATTTTTTTTTTGTTAATTAGGGAAAGAGGCCCGATTTATCTATTAATAAATCGGGTATAACTTACATAAACTCTATAGTGTTGAGAGCAAATTCAATTTAGGGGAAATTATATATGTATACAAAAAATTAAATTGTTTACAAAAAAAGTAGCCCATGTTTTATTTACATAAAAAATAGTCCAAAATCACCGAAACTATACATGACTATACAATATGGTT